>CAEFZY010071378.1:0-77548 GCA_903066815.1 Brachyrhaphis roseni
GGGGGGGGGGGGGGGGGGGGGGGGGGGGGGGGGGGGGGGGGGAGGAGGAGGAGGAGGAGGAGGAGGAGGAGGAAGAGGCGGGGTGTGTAAAGTTTCATCAACAACAACTGTGTCAACTGTGCAGCCGCTGGTTGGGAAAGCAGCAGCAGCTCAGGATGCCTCTCCTCCTCTTCCTCCTCTTCCTCCTCTTCCTCCTCCTCTTCTTTAACTCCCCTGGATGAATGGATGAATCCACCCTTTTGTGTGCGATGGGTTGTTCCTCGGCAACGGCTCCATGGTTACAGTCCAATAAATAACATCACAGTCGCTCCTCTGCCTCTCTGGATCTCAGGATGTGAAGGAAAAGTTTAGTTTCCTGGAAGTGAAGCAGATTCAGAGTCACAAACTGAGCGTCTGATCAGCGTTTCTGCAGCTGCGCTGTTTGGTGACTGAGTGAACGCACACAGAGCTGCAGTGATGAGCTGAAAACATGCAAAGCGGCTCATTAGAAAACCCAAATCAGCTCCGGCAGAGGAACAGGTTTGGAGTGGGACGCGCCGAAAGAGAAGATCTTTGTTTTCTGCTGCTTTTTGTTTCGTTTGTTTAATTTATGAAAATAGAAAGAGGAGTTCTGCTGACATGACAACCAGATGTGAAACAGAATCTGAAAAGTCTTTTCATATAAATTCTCAGTCGGTTTCAGGCCTGGACTTTGACTAGACCATTCAAACTTTGAACTCTGGTCCTTATGTTCAGGTTCAGTTTCCTCCATGTTTTCTTCTCATCCATAAAGTTAAATCTCTCCTGTTAGTCAGGGATGTCCAAAGTGTGGCCCAGGGGCCATATGGGGACGTCCGGATGAGTTTGTTTGGCCCTCCAGTCGAATTCGTCCCTTCAGCACAGGGTGAGATTTTTACTAATAAAATCTTCTTGAATATATGTTTTAGATATGAAACAAAGTGTTTTCCTTTAGTAACAGTGTTTCTGTTGATGACATTTGCTAAGAACAGGCAGCGCCGCCCGACTGATGTAGCCAAACGGAAAAAGAGACACGAACAGATTTACTGATTCATTTTCTACAGAGATTAGACTTTGATTTATTAAAATATCATCAGTTTCATATGTTACAAAGAAGATAATAAATGTACCACAGCTGTATGTAAATATCTGGTTTCTCTTGAAACACATTCAGAGTGTGAACTGAGTCGTTTCTGAGTGAACTGAGTCGTTTCTGAGTGAACTGAGTCGTTTCCTGTCAGCATGTTGAGGATCCACAGTGGATCATCGTTAGGCGGAGCGGCCATTAATCTGAATGGGGAAGTGAAAGGCTGTGATTGGATTAGTGACGTAACCATGTTATCTGTCTGCCTGCCTTTCTCTGTGTGTGTGTGTGTGTGTGTGTGTGTGTGTGTGTGTGTGTGTGTGTGTGTGAGTGTGTTTGCTTATTTAGGACTGTTTCACTGATATATTAGGTCAAATTAAAGCAATCAGATATAACGCTGTTCATTGAGCCGATTTTCAGTTTTTATGCAATTAATCAACATGACAAAGAAAATTTGATCGTTTTTTTTATTGAACTTGTTGATTATTTTTATAAACCAGCAAAATAAGATGATTTATTGACTGTATAATTCAGGGGTTTGAATTAGACAGTCATAATTTAGTTTAGTTCAAGAATGTGGTTCAGACTTTTCACACTTGGTTTGTATCAACATGGCTGAACTTAGCGCTTTAGCATTAGTTTCCACTGAACACTATTGTAGCAGTTTAGCATTAGCAGGGCTAATGTTAGCACAGCTAGCTTTTTAGTTAGCGGTGCCCAAACCAACACAAAATAAAATCCCATTTATCATGTTTGTTTTTACATCAGCTAGCTTAAGCAGCTACAGGAAGTTGTAAAAGTGTTAGCATCATGACTAGCATTAGCCTCAGAAAGCTAACTAAGAGCAAACTAGTGGCTGTTTTACCTTCCAGACAGTAAAAGTCATCATGTTTGTGAGTTTTAGACTCAAACTGAGACTTTTTGTTCAGTTCATTCTGAGCTTCTCACTCATTTAACCATCAACATGTTAGATTTCCATAAACTTCAGTTATTTAATCTGGATTATGTGACTAAATGTAACAAAACCCCAGATGTTGAAAAGTTTCTGATGCTTCAAGGGAACAAATGATGGAGCGGATGAAGCAGGTTCCAAACTGGGGTCTGATTCAGAGTTTGTGGTTTTACTTTTTAATAAACTGTTGTTGTTCCAGCAGGTCCAACCAAAATCTGTGGGTCAAACTGAAAGGAAGAAGCAGCAGCAGCCATGACTCAGAGATCTTGGTTCTGGTTAAATCTCCCCTCAGATCCGGTTTCCTCCCGGGGAACCGAGTTCCTCAAAAGCTCCGAGTCCCACAGGAAGCATCGCTGCCACGCCGGCCTGTCCGGAGCGGGAACGCTGCAGGAACGCTGCAGGAACGCTGCAGGATGCTATCTCTGATGTCACAACGCTGCACGGCAAGAAACCTTCAGGCCAAACCTGGAATCATCTCAACTGAACAGCAGCAGAGAGGAGGAAGTGAAAACAAGAACTGCCTTCATCTTGACTTCATCAAAACTCAGTAAAAGTGTCAGAGAGATTCTGCGTTCTCGTCGTTCGGTGTGAAAGCGGCTCTGCTGCTGCAGGGAGCCAAACAGGAGCAGCTCAAAATGTCTGACAGAGCTGGAAACACCCAGATCCTTCATCAGCAGCAGGCCAGACCAGCCTGAGACAGGCGGAGAGGCTCTTCCTGCTCGGCTGCAGCCGCCCGCAGGGGAGGAGGGGTGTGATGGGAGGGAGGAGAGCTGCCTGCGCTCCCTCCAGCAGGGATGATGGGAGGAGAGGAGGAGGGGTCTGTATCTGGAGATGGAGGGCTGTCAGGAATGTGGAAGAGCAAGCAGACATGCAGTGAGCGAGGAGTCGAGCCGCTCGCACTAAATTTAACAATGAGAGTCGGCAGGACGTTTAAATTTAGTCTGTAGTTTCACCGAGTCGCAGCGGCTGCTGCTCACCCGGCAGAAAACATCTTCATCCTGCGGCGGTCCGAACGGGTCAGGTTCTCCTTCCACAAACCACCGAGGAGTCCAGTTCCTCTGGGTCTTCCTGGACAAAGAAAACTTTTCTGAGCTTCATGTTCAAGAGTTTTACATCTTTCATGACGTGATGAAGAAATGAAACAAACTTCATCTAAATCAGGTCAAAAAAACACAAAACAGAAAAGATCTGAAATCCTGAGAACTGAACTGAGTTATGAATCTAAAATCTCCAAACTCTGCAGAAACAAAATGAGATGTTTTCAGGGCAGGACGCTCATTTCAAAGAATCAGGAAGTTATCCTCACAGTTTGGATGTTTTCTGTTTCATCCACTTTATTTTACCCATAAAAAGATGTGCAGATTATAAAGACTGAACAAACAAATGAGAAGAAAGGAAAGAGATGAGGATAAAATGTAAATAAACTGACTTTATTCTCATCCAGAAAAGAAATTCAGCCTCAGTTTGTCAGAAAACATCAGAATGATTTAGAGAAACAAAGAAAGAAAACAACAAACTAGAGATAAAATCCTCCTGGATTACACAGTATGCAGATGATACAGTGATCTATACTGAGATTAGAGGATGGATGGATGGATGGATGGATAGATGGATGGATGGATGGATCAGAGTCTAAATTGATGTGATTTCTCTTTAAATGTGTTTTTATGGTCAAATATTTCCCTTTTGGTTTTACTTCCTCAGTTAAATTGAACTTCTTGATTTTTCATCCAGAGTTCAAACGCAGCAGAAACATCTAGACGACACAAATTCAGATTATTATTATTCAACATTCAGACAACAGCAGTAAATTAGTTCATGTTATTCAACATTTAATTAGTTTGAAATGACTTTATGTTGATTTTTGCAGAAGTTAGATGAGTTTTAAATGTAAATAAGTCTTTATTTTGCTGCTCAGATCAGAAACACGACGCAGATCTGGAACTGAACCAACGTTCTTCCTGCTGGACGTTGAAATCCTGCAGTTTTTCCTCTGTGTGGAAACTGGAGCTGGACTCTGGAAACGGCAGCGCTGCCCTGAGGCCGACTGACAGGGGCATCCTCTCCAGACCCCGCAGGCCTCAATCACCCCCCAGGTTGCTGCTTCACATCCCCCCAGGCTGTTACCTCAACCCTCACCCCTCTGAGCTGCGGCTCCTTATCAGCGCTCCACTCGGTAGCTGCAGCCACTCTGAAGTGTGGCTGGGAGGGTTTCTTATCTCTAAACGCCTCCATGGTGAAATAAAGGCTTGTTCTTGGTTTCATTGTCAATATTGCCTTTGCTGAAAGTGAAAACTGTGAGTTTCATTTGCAGCTGGGTTAAATATAAGGATATATTACCTTTATTATTACATTTCAGAGCAACTTTTCACATTAAAGGTTAAAAACGGTTTACTTAAGATTTAGTGGTGATTTACAAAGTTTCATAAAGAGTTGTTGGAATATTTTGCTGTTAAAATATAAAATATTCCAATAAAACTGTTAAATAAACAGTTTTAATCAGCAATATGAACAGATTATACAGAACTGAGCTGCTGCTGCTGGTTTGGTACCAGTAGGAACTGATCCAGAGACCAGTGGATCCACTAAGAGGAGACCAGTTGGACCAGTGACCCATCCCCATTATTTTACATGATCAGACATCCTGACATGGAGGCTGGCTTCAGAAAACTGAATTAAAAAATAAAGTAAACAGTAGTTTAATTTAGTTTTATTCATTTATGCCCCACATAAACAGAGAAGAATAAAAAATAAATACATCAAGGTCTTTTTTTAGTGATTTATTTTTTCAAACCTACAAAATACTTTAATAGCACATTGTGCGTTATTCCTAAATAAACAAAGTGCAAAATATAACTTGAGAGCAATTTTAAAAAATTAATAAAAATGGACTATATATATATATATATATATATATATATATATATATATGATTTTGTTCGAAGGTAACCAATTGGTGCCTTTCATAATGTTGTGAAAAAACTGACTCTGACTCTGAAGAGTCAGAATAGATTTTACATGAGGGCATCTAAGTAAAAGGGAGGTAAATACCTGCTCCAAAAAAAAATAATAATCAGATTTGTGTTTGTTAAAAAAATTGTGAAGGCCTTTTTCTTCCACTTTACAATTTTGCACTACTTTATTATTGGTCTATCGCAATGAGGTTTGTGGTCACGCAAAATGTGAAAGAGGTTTCAGGAGTGTACTCTTTATAGTTGTTGGACGGTATACGTGTTTCTCTAAATAATACATATACAGAGACTGGACTGAAAGCACTTATAAGCAAATGAATCGAGGTATTTGCACTTGGCCTTGCCTGCATTTCTTCCACTGTAGTAATACTTTCCTAAGTTGTGGATATTTATCAGCCTCTCTTGCCTCTGCCTCTGTAGAGATGGTGCAGCCACAGCCGGACGGCCCCATGCAGTGGGACATGTCTGGAGATGACAGCGGAGGGACCCTCAGGGTCCCGCCAGAGCTCGCTGGCAATGAAGTGGTGACCAGACTGTTGGGCGACAACCAGCAGCTCCGAGGTATTGACTTACAAAAAATAAAAACAGTGCTTAAAAAAAAAAAAGATGAAAAAAGCAGTTTTCTGGATCCAAGATAGTTCCAAAATTTGTCATGTCAGCTGCATTTTATTCTTTTGTTCCCATCCATTCTTGTAGTTTATGCTGCAACAGTTTTTTTTTTTTTTGGATGTTGCCATTTTTTACAGTGTAATGCAAAAGAACAGCTGAGGAAGAAAAGTCAACAGTTGCCAAAAATTCCAGGCAGGAAAAATGTGAAATCATGTCATTCAACGCAATTAAAATTCAAAATGCTGTTTTTATCCCAAAAGGGAAATTAAAGTTGCCGTAACTCCTGTCATCCAACTATCCTTCGGTCATTGTGGACGGCGGTTCTGCGGTTGGGGATGATCGATGGTAGCAGTTCGTGTTGCAACGAATCTAAAGCAGCCTCTGACAGAAGACTGGTGCTGTATAACAGCCTCATGACATGCTAACAGCTCAATTTCCACACAAGCAAAGAGGATGTTCCACAGCAACATCATCAGTTGTTAGCAAGTGCTGCTAATCCAGCTCATTTGTTTTTTCTGCTCCTCTTTAAGTCTCTGGCTGTACGGTGAGAAAGTTAGACAAGTTTGTAATTTGTTAAATGCAAGATGCAGCTAAAAATAAACAGCCCAGTGAACTGAACCGGAACTGTCACAAGCTTCTTACGGTTCCATATCAAACTCTTCTGGTTATTAATAGTAGTAGAGTCAAAGTTGGCTTTTGTAGTTGTTTGTGCTGGCAGAAGACGTAGACTGAAAGCTGGCACGTGTCTGTCCTCTAGAGGCTCTGCGGAGGAGCAACCAGGCCCTGCGTCAGCGCTGCGAAGAGATGGAGGGATGGCAGCGGCGGACCAGGGAGGAACGGGAATTCCTCAGCTGTCGTTTCCAGGAGGCCCGGGCGCTGGTGGAGAGGCTGGCGCAGGAGAACCACTCTTTGCAGAGCATGGTGAACGGACCAGGCTCGTCGTCTAACCACAGCTACAGCTCGGCCCAAATGGAGGCGTCACCGGGGCTTCCTGCCCGGAACGGCCCGTTGGATGAACCAAAGGTGGGTGTGCTGCAGACTTGCGTCGCTCCGCTTTTCTCCTCCCACCGCTCAGAGAGGCTGTCACACATAAAAAGAAGCTGGTTGTCTTGTAACATTAAGAAGAAGCTTCTTCTTAACGTGTTTTCTAAATGAAAAGAAATACTGCATTCTTTAAATATGTAAGATTTGGATTAATTTTCATCTATGGTGCCTGGAAAAGCATTTATAGATGGCTCTTGTGCTTCCCTTGGTGACTGCATATTGTTTTATCATCTTTGTTGCCAACTTGTCGTGTTTTATGTTGAGAGATGGGTCACTTTATTGCTCACTGCTTATGTTCTCTAGCCTGACTAAATTGTCGCGGTTTGGATCTTCATAATCACAGCAATCATCACTTTTATCTCTGTTGGAACGTTGTTCAGCCAGTCAGATCTTAAAACTGATTTTCTACTTACTGACTTCTCTCACTTGTCCTTAGAGATCTGAAAATCAGCCACTGCAGTTTGCAGGGTAACTCTCTAAATGTGTCATTCATATTTCAGATCATGGTGTTGTGCAGTTAAAACAAGTTTGTGTCCTGTCAGTGTCTGATATGCAAACAAAATTGCCCTTCAAAAAATATTAATCATCAGAATAGAAATTGAGCTTATTTTAATTTATCATGCAATTGACAGCTTCTATAAATATCAGTTACAGCAAACCAATAGACACAAGAGCTCTATTTATTTTACATTATATTTAGAATTCAGTATGAAGAGTTTAGTATGTAGGTGTGCTGTACTGGTGCAGAGTTATCAAATAAATGTGTAATTCAAAGAAATGTTCAGCACTGTATTTCTGTATTGGATCGGTATCGGCTGATACTGATCCTCGGATATCGATATCGGTATGAAGAAAGTGAATCGATGCATCCCTAAACTCAATCTAGAATTTTCTACACATATGCTGTAGAATTATGAGTCTGAAGAAGCAGAATTCTAGTTTTTTTGAACACAGTGGTGTTTTTATGTTTTGTCTTTCAGACTTTAGACCAATGGGAGAGGAAAAGAGTTGAAGAAACGGAGCAGCAGACACAAACCACACCACTTCGCAGCCTGGTAGAGTGTTTCTCTTGTTTGTTTTATTTCACCTCACGTGTCTCTTGTTAAAAATGTTCACATCGTTTTAAGGGAAAACCATCAAATAAAAACCTAAAAATCAATTATAATAATTCTATATCATTTGTCTTCAAACACTTGCCCTACTTTTTTGGCATCAGTTCCTGAGATAACACTAAGCTGTCAGCCAGGGCTGCACTGATTGCAGTTTTGTGACCAATCACAGATCTTTAAAAAAAAAAAAAAAAAAAAGACTGATATGCCAATTCCAATTTCGGAAAATAACGTTTATTCTGTCTGAAACATCACTAAATATCGCGGCAAAGTCACCTGCTTCTATTACCATCACAGCTCTTTGTCTCTCCAGCCTGCAGAGGGTGCAAACGAGTTCCTGCAACTCCTCAAGAGCCACAAAGAAAAAACAGAGGAAGAGATGAGAGAGATGAGAAGGAAAAATGAAGAGTTAAAGAGGGAACGGGACGAGGGAAAAGAAGTGTTAGAGCGACAGCATCGATGCATTGAACACCTGCGGGCTAAACTGTTCCATACACAGGTAGCACGATATGCTAACTTCACTTCCTGTCCGCTAATGTACAAATAGACATGAAATCATATGTATGAATTTCAGATACAATCCAGAACCATAGAAAATAAAATAATTTTTATAAGTGGGTGACATGGACTTAGAATTTTATCATGATATGTTGAGGTGTTTTTGTGATTAACGATGAAAATTATGATTTAGAATAACCTGTTCATTATTTTTAGGCAACTGTATGTCAGTAACATCATAGCACCACAAACAATGCTTTTGAAAAACATTCCCAGCTGGTTCAGTCTTTAGTAATCTTTTTAGTAAATGTGTTTTGTTTTTTTTTTGTTATGTTTTGTGGCCTGAAGGATTGTGTTAATGTTTTGCAGATGAGCAGTAATGAGGAAGCTGTTCAGCTTCGCTCAGAGGCTCAGCACACCTCTGACTGGTAAAACTCAGCCCCCCCCACCCACACACACACATGTACACGCACACACACAGGTAGAAGACTATGTAATCTTAACAGTGCTAAACTAACTTTAAGCCAAAACCTTAACTTGGTTCTACTAAATTTACTCATGCTGTACCCTGTTATAACTGCAACTTATTCTACTCTTCTAATTAAAATTCTGTCCTTCCTCCTGCTTAACAAAACCTCTTCCTCTTCCTTATCTTCTTGGCCTTGTTTGGTTCCTTTTGCCAGCTCTAGTCTGGCTAAACTCACAGAGCAGCTTCAGGCCACACAGGGCAGGTGAGCCTCCAGCTCTGTGTGGCTTTTTGTTCCCTCTCTGCATGTGTCACTGCTTGCCTGTCTGTCTCCAAAATCTGAACTCATTTTGTTTCCTGTGGGTTTTGCAAGTAGATCAGATGTGTTGCACTGTATTATTCATCTACTTGTTTTTTTTTTTTAAATGCCATTCCAACACACCACAAAATAATTTTTCCATGGTAAAAACGATAATTTACTTCTTAATTATTTTCTGCATCTTTTAATTCAAAGATATTTTATTTGGAATTATTTTCTCAGCAAAAAATACATTGATTTCAGGAAAGTGAGTGTTAATGGAATAACTAATCAGCAACTTTACTCAAGTTTGTAACTTCATTGCTTCATTGTTTATATATAAAAGTTGTGCCTATAATAATACATTTACTATAATTCTAATGTCAGTGCATTTCTGCTTTAGGTATCGGGAGCTGGAGGAGAAACTGGATTACCTGCAGAAGAGCTCCGCTCAACGGGACAGAACAGAAGCTTTGCTCAAACAAAAGGACAAGGATTGTGCCCAGGTCTGCAAGAAGGCTTTGCTAATCTTTTAGTATAACCTTAGATTTAGATTAGTTCATTTAATCTAAAGACTGCCAACTACAGCAGTTGGCAATTTTACAATAGCCATGTTATACCGTATGTATACAAATCTCTGGAACTGCCGGGGATGGAAAAGCAACTCCACCCGTCTCATCATTCTGCTCTGTGTTGTAAAGAGTGTCCCTCATTTCCTGGAGACAATAAAGTCTCCTAGGTTTATGTAAACCCACTACATGACCACTTCAAAATTATCACTACCAATGCTGTCTGAGGCATCCTCTGTGTCCAGTGACCTTCACTCAGTGTTTTCATGAGTGTCAGAGGCAGCAGCAACTGTTTCTAACACTGTTTCTTCACTAATGACTAGGGGTTCACCGATAAATCGGCCAATACTTACTTGTGAATCTTATCTCCGCTATGGTCTGAAAGTCATCCCTTGTCCCCTTTTGATCAGCATTTAGAGAGGGCTGACTGGCCCAGCAAGTGAGAAGAAACAAATTGGCCTTAAATACATTTAGGTTTATTCCAGACCTTCAAAAGAACAAAACAATCAGATGGAAAGAAGTCAATGCAGAATCAGCAAAATAGATAACATAAATTAACATATCTTCCAGACGTCTACTCTGCCTGTTATTCATCAGTTCCTGGCCTGAAAAGTCGTTAGCCACATGTCTTAAATTTTGTTTTGGCAGGACTATTTAAATTTGTTTATTCTATGTAGGTTTCTTTTTGTCATGGGACTTTACTGTTACACAAAACTTAGAGTCATGTGCAGACATCTTTAGTGCGTTATTTGACTCAAGGCAGTTGCAGCTACCAGTAATTATTGGGCCAATAGCCTCTTAAGCTAGCTTTTTCTGTAAGTGCAAATCTATTGGCAGTTGGCTGGATGATGTTCATCTTAAGCATCGACTCGATTCTGTTGTCAACCCATACAATTTATTTGCAATTTACTTTTGTACTTTTCTGTCGTGATACAGGTCTTAAATTTCATTCATAATGGTCTTAAAAAGTCACATTTGAGTTGACGAAACCTGCAGAAACCCTCTAATCACTTCTTAGTCAAATTATTTCCACAACTACACGTTTGTTTACCAAATTACATCCAAATCACTCAATTCCTTCTTGCCTGCCTTTATTTGTGAGGGCATATTTGAAGCTTATTTTCTTCTATTATGTTCCACCAGTTGGCCAAGGACTGTGAGGCTCTGAAAGCTCAGGCGACGTCGCTGTTAGGCGAACTGAACGAGAGGCAGATCCTCCTGCAGAAGAGCGACGATGACCGAAAAATGCTGGAGGAGAAGTGAGTCGTCTCGTCGCACCGGCGAGGTCGCGTCCGGTCCATTTGTCACGAGCGGTTTGTCGTTTCTGCATTTAGGCTGGTCAGCAAGGTAAAGGCCCTGCAGGCGGCGGAGCGGGAGCTGGAGCAGCAGAGGAAGCAGCATCATGTGGCCAATGACAAGCTGCTGCTGCAGGTGCAGAGCCTGGAGAACGCGCTGAAGTCGGAGAGGCACGTGGTCACAGAGGAGAAGTGGGTTCAGCACACCGTTCCACTTGAACAAAATACTTAGAACGTTTAGAAAGAGTGTTTTAAAATCCCTTTTGTTCTGCGCTTATCAGGAAAAAGCTGTCACAGTTGCAGCACGCCTACACGTGTCTGTTCAGAGACTATGATTCCAAACTGAAGAGTGAGGTAAAAACACACTCGGACGCCTGTACCCTCACTAGCTTTGCTGTTCTAACGTGGGGCTCTGCATATCGCTGCAGGGAGGAGACCTCAGCAGTAAGCTAGATGAGGCGGAACGGGCGCTGGCCATCAAGCAGGACCTGATCGATAAACTCAAGGAGGAGGTGGAGCAGCAGAAAGGCTCGCTGGAAACCGTCCCTGTCCTCACAGCACAGGTAAAGTCCAAACTGCTGCTCATGTCTGCATAGTCTGTGGATTTCTGGCAATATCTGCTGATTTTAGTCACGGCTCTCTCTCTCTTCTACACTTCCAACATCTCAGCAGCTGGTCAGCTGCTCTACTAGAGGATACATAACATTGGATTTGTTTTACACAAATATTTGTATTTGGAAATATATTCTTCAACATTTGTAACAAGCCACAACAACAGCTGTAGGATTGTCAGAAAAGATGTAGAGAGAGATGCTTTTCAGAGGCCATCTTTTACAAAAAAATCATCAAGCCACATGGAAGTGGAGTTTCTCTAAATGAAAAGATAAAAATTCAAAGGTTGTTTCACGCTGTACCAGTTAGGAAAGAACATGTTCAGTTTAAAAAAAGTTATGATAACGCATTTACCGTCTTAAAAATGTAAACAGATTTTTTATTTATTTGTTTTGTAAAGTATAAACACATCACCTTGTTCCCTGTTTGCGTTTGTGCCAGGCTGAGATCTACAAAGCAGATTTCCTGGCAGAGCGAGAAGCGAGAGAGAAGCTGAACCAGAAGAAGGAGGAACTGCAGGAACAGTTCACTCAGGCTCTGGCTGAAATCGAGCGGTTGAAGCACGAGCTCACAGCACGGTAAACACACAATCATCAGGCTCCATGTTAATATTAATGTGTGCTGTATATTTGGACATGCTTCTCATTTGTGTGTTTTAAAGGGGAGTTGAAATCTGTGGTGGTCACAACTCAGAGCTTAGCTGCTTCTCAAATGCTCCTTCAGCTGCTTCAGCCTAAGTGCAGATGTTGTCAAACAAGCGAGGTTTTTGGTACCGTCTGAGGCTGAAACCTCACGTAGAAAATCACCTTAGTCTGGATCTGCACAGAACCCAGCTTTGACAATAAACGCAATCCAAGATGAAATAATTTCTACCTCAATAGCTCAGAATCTCAGTTTAAAAATGTTTTGAAAGAGTAAAACTCCCTGTGGGAATTAAAACTAAGTGGGTCTGCACTGTAAATGAAGAATCTTCAATTTAATTCAGTTTTGTATTCTAAATACGTTGATAATCCCAAAGGGAAATAAAATACTGTACCTCGTACTGTAAATGTTTACCCAGTCACTAAGTATTGATGGCTGTTGTTAGGAACAGTCTCCATAAGTTGCTGACTGAAGACACTCAGTTAAAGATTGCTCAAGGTTGTCAATTATGATCTTCAGTTCATGATGGACAGCATCATGTTTTTCATCTTCACTTGTAATAAATATGTATTTGTAGTTGCCTACATATGTGCCAAAAATTCAGAGTAAAATGGGAGTCCCCCATTGTTGTCAAAACTAGATGTATTTTACTGTGCAGCAAAAATAAATTGATCTTTTTTTATTATTATTTATTTAAGGGTCTAACTAGTCACCTCTGTTTCAGTGCACGTCTGGAGCAAATGAAGCTGAAACACATGGATGATTTTCCTGCACGGCCCTCTCACATTCCCCCTCAGCAAGGTACAATACATCCAACACACACATACACAGAATCCTACAGCTTTCAACAGCCTGGTACAGTCAGAGGGACTCCAGAGACTGTAGACATTAAGAAATGCAGAATTTTCAGAATGGGTTGTTCGAACTGAATGCTTCTCACTTAACATTTTGTGGGTAGTTTTCAACTTTTTGGACTATTTGAAGTGCAACAACATTTGAAGCAGTGTCACTGAACTTTTTTGGGGATGGTTACATGCAGCAATTTCAACTTTTTTGTAAGACAATTTTGTGGCAAAAAAAAGCTTTAAAAATGTTCATCTTAAACTGCAAGTTTTTGATAAAGGTGCTGCAAAATCAGCGATGTTAGGCTGCAACAATCTCAAAAACTCAACAGCATCCTGGAGGAACTGACTCTGGTGCCACATGTTGCCTCTTAAGTTAACTCTGAAAATCTTGATGTTCTCCACTACTGTAGGTTGTAGTTAGCGGGGATCCTATCCAGTCTGGAATTTTATTTTAGCATTTCCAGATCTGCATAAGTGTGAAAAAGGAGTTTGGAAAAAATTGTTTTTCTGACATACTAAATGAATCTCCGTCTTGCACATTAAGCGTATATCAAAGAATGTTTGTCCTGTAGTAAGCTGTGTTAAGATGTTCTCCTCCTCTGCTGCAGTTGTTGGGTTTCCTGGTGCTGGCTTCAACACAGTGCCACCGAACCGGAACCACGTTTTGGCACCGGTCATCGATCCTGCTGCAGCAGCAGCAGCAGATCTGCCTGATTTATGCTGTCCAAAGTGCAACTACCTGGCTCCAGATATGGACACACTGCAGATACACGTCATGGACTGTATACAGTAATGCAGTGGGCAAGCGTAGTTCAATGCACCACAATGCCAACACACACACGTAGTATATTTTCTGGTCAGTAAGAAAGTATTCACATCCCTTCATTTTTTAAAAATGTTGTATGTTGCAGACGAACTCTAAAACCCACCTAGGTAAGGTTTGTTTGTTCTATAGCTAGACAACATGTTTTCAGACATATTTTAGAATTTTTTAAAATTTACAAATAATAGTTACATAAGTATTCACACCCCTTCATATGGCAGTCAAAACTGAGTTTGTGACTATTGGTGAGTTTTTTCAACAAAATTGGAGTTCCCCTGTGCTAAATTCAGAAGATTGAACATGATTTGGAGTGGAGCTCATTTGGCTGCAGAAACCAAGCAATAAACTCAGAGGAATTATCTGTAGACCTTTGGAACTGAATTGTGTCAAAGCAAAAAAAAAAAAACCCCAAAAAAAACATTTGAGAAAGGACCCAAAGCATTTTTAGGATCATCACAGATCTTAAACGACAGTTCCCTCTGTTATTTGGAAATGGTCGACATTTTACCCCCAAAATTTACCCCAAAACGAAGTTTAGAGAGACATGCTCAAGACAACTGGAGGCTAGAACTGCTGCCAAAAGGACTTCAACAAAATATCAAACAGTGGCTGTGAAAACTTATGTTTCTGTTAATTTAGAAAAATTGACAAATATATGTAAAGGTTCTTTTTTTTTAAAGAGAGAAGACATTCTCCTAAGGTAAGAAATGTGGGGGGGGGAGAAGGGATGTGAATACTTTCAGGATCCATTGTACTTTCTGTGAAAAGGTCTGGGGGAAACATATTTGGTTATTGCACCTTATTTACTTTCTCTCATACAAGGACAAATACAAAGACCCAAGCCTGTTTTGGATCCTGAAGTAAAAACCCTAATATATTACAATAAGGAGAAAGTATGTGGAGGCAAATAAAAGGTCATATAATAAATTAGAAGATTTTTATTGTATTTCCTCTCCTGCTTCTTGGATTCCGTTTCTTTTGGCACCTTTCAGTCTTTCCTCATGTTTTTTTCCCGGCCTTTTGTTTCCTTTTACCCCACCCTGTCCATTCCCTGATACCACTTGCTGTTTATTTTTTCATGATTCAACTTTCCCTTTTCCACCATTTTGTTTCCTGTGCAGATGAACAGTAAACATGTTATGAAGTACCTGTGTATACTTTGACATCATCCTCCAACAGTATTCATTGGACCTAATACTAAAAATGTGACAATTTTTTAAAATAAGAAAATGCATGTAGATTTACTTGATGAGCTTTAAATGATAACGAATATTCAAATGTTTTGGTTGTAAAAGTAGCCTTTTGCATCAACTCAAAACATGTATTATTATGTAGTAGAGATGGATTTACTCTTGTTGGAAAGAAAAGTAGCCATTCTCTATGTTCTGTGCCTGTGTTTTGACTGTGCCGCTGCTTTTATCTGATGCTAAACCTGACCTTTGACCCGTCATAACTCTTGCTGTGCCCCTTATCCTGTCTTATCCCTTATCTTTTGACGCCTGCTATTTATCAGTATGAATGTAAGCACATTAAACTTTTTTCTTTTTCGTATTGTGAGGATATTCTTTGTAATTGTAATTTGTTGCAAGGATTCACGAAATAAATCATTTATTCAATTGTCTGTGTATTTGTTTAATGAGCCACTCGGGAGAAACCATTAACGCTGGTTCTAAGGGGTCGTCGAAGTCTTGTGTTTTACGTTTCCATTCAAAACTACTTTAGAAGTACCAAAGGGAAATTAAATAATTTTGAATTTTTCCCACATTACAAAACCAGCATTAAAATGTTTCTTTTAAACGCAAATACTTGGAAGAAAAGGATGTGTCCGGACCTGGTGGGTTGATGGTTCAGCCTAACCGTCCTGTTCTGCGACACGCGCGCTTCGATTTTTTTCCGGCTCAACCTGGAGACAGAAATTCCTGTTGAATTTCAAAATAAAATGCTCTCTGCCTTGTTTATTGCCAACTCTACCTTTATTATAAAATTTGGCTATGATGTAAGATAACGCGCAAATGTAGTTTACAACACTTAAAAGTTTCAAATACAACTGGGCATTTTCTAATTTTTTTTTAAAAGTCTATGGTCTGTCAGGAAGTTACACGGACTTTATTTTGGTAACGCGGGTCTCCTAGTCACACAACGGGTACTAGACACTCAGCCCATGTTGCGTCTTTGCATATCGGGCCGAGCTGTCCGCCTTGCTTCGTGCTTTAAGACCACTCTGCGGGCAGGCATGTCGGGCTCACCTACCCCACCTCCCTCAGACGAGGCTGCGGGTTCCGGGGGGTGTTTCCCTCCTGGATACAAGCCATTTAAACCGGAGGACCACGGCTTGGACCGCGGGTTCCGTCTTACGTCTTACTCTGAGTTGAAGGGATGAGGATGCAAGGTCCCGCAGGAGGTTCTGCTCAAACTCCTCGCGGGACTGGAGACGGACCGAGGCGATGGGCCGGGCAAGGCTGGAGACCAGGGTTCTGAGTTCGGCCAACAGTTGCCTGGACCCCGGCTTGGTAAGAAAGTCCAGCACCAGCCCCGGTTCTCCGAGCTGCCGAAATCCGGCAGCTAACCTAAATTAGCTAAGGAACAGTTGCTAATACTATTAGCTCTGAGGACTCGTATGACAGATGATGTGTGGACTATTCACAGTAGAGAAAGTTTTACAAAACAGAAAACCTTATTATAATGCAGATATAAACTGAGCTCGTGTAAAGCAGAACAATAGTTCCCCGAGCTGGTAAATTACTGCACAAGGTAAATGATTCAGCAGAAACACATGTAATGCTTCAAGTACGAAGTCCACCAATACTCATTCCGATTAGTTACAATATGTGCTCAATTACTCCAGAAATATGACCAATGAATGTTGCTGCTGTATAGTAACTCTAAACAGCAGCCTTACTTCAACTAAGTAAAGCTGCTTTTCACACTTAAATGGAGAAAACCTGCATGTCTCTTTGTATTTATTCCAGGTATTGGGATGGACAGTTGTGTGACTCCATTGAGGCATGGAGGTCTCTCTCTGGTCCAGACCACTGATTTCTTCTACCCTCTGGTAGAAGATCCATACATGATGGTAAGTTTTTGCTGTGGATTTTTTCTACACAGCAGAAGTTATTAAAAACTCTTACAAATTTAGTATTAAAACATATCTAAAACTAGATTTGGCTTATATTAGCTCATCAGTCAAATGTGGCTTCAGACAGACAACAGATTATTGAACACATTGATCTTAACATAAATAAGTATCCACATAAAAGTAACAATTTAGAAAGTTTAATATGTTAGCTTACTGCCAAAGAGGGCAGAGAACAGTGGCTATTTTTGGATTAAACTGGGGAGAGTTGGAAAGGTAAAAGATAAATGATTTAATTAGTATTCAGCATGCTGAACAGAGAACTAACATTGTTAGCATCACACATCAAGCAAATGAATATATTTAACTTTTTCTTCACAGTGACTGCTGACTGTGGACCCCAATAACTACATTAGAACAATGAATTTAAAAGCTGCACCTAAATTCTGAAAGATTCACCTGGCGTGGCCTGAACGCACCGTCACACAACTTCCTCCTGGTCCGCACAGATCTGACCTGCTTGTTCCTTGTCAAATTTCCCAAGCTTTTGATGTTCTGTATGAATTTTCCTTCTGTTTAAAAAATAGGAAGGAATTAAAGCTGTTTGTCCTTCTATTCAACAAGTGAAATGTGTTTTTAGCACAATATGCGAGTAGCCATGTCTGAAAGTGAAAAGTTTGAGTTGCTTAAGAATCAGACAAAAAATATTCCTCCGGAAATCAGAGACGGAAATGAGATTGAAAAATACGACACAAAATTATTTAGATACTAAAAAAGCACTCAGAAGCTGAATATGAAATGAGCTTCCAGTGTTTTGCTGTGGGTTAAAGCTGCAGTAGTAGCTGTACAACGGGTCACTCTGAAAGGTTTCTAGACTTTTATAGAAACCGACAGGATGATCAGTAGAACCCTCCAAGAGTCGTTTCTGCTCCGTGACTTGATTTCTGCTCATACTGACTCCGACTTATAAATGATTGATGTGACTAAGTGTTAATGACTAACCGTGCCAGCTTAACTATCACCAAGGGTTTTAATGGTGATTGTGTGCCGTTTGAAGTTTAACTACGCCCATCGTTGCATTAAAAATCGCGCTAGCAAACTGAATGTTATCATGTTTGAGAGGGGAACATGAGCAGAACTGAAGAAAATTCACATTGTGGATCAAATGTCCAGAATTATTAGAGAGCGGAAGCTTTGGCTGCAAGCTTAGCCAGTTTTCTTTTTCATTTGACTCCAAAACTGTGTGTTTTTAATTCCTCTATAGATGGATGGATTGGTAGGTGGATGAAACACACACACTGTGGCAGCGGCTCGGTCATGAGTTCTGTCATGTTACCACATCCCCCCTCAGTGCCTCATGAAGCAGCAGGGGGGTGAAAATTCTTGCCTAATGAAAACATCTAAGAGGTTTTATTAGCAGTTTGCATTAACTGACACTAAATGAAGCATTCAGCCATTGTTCTGCAAGGTTAAGCTTTATAAAAAGAGACCAAACTTGAAACTAAATCTACATTCACTGTTTACAGCTCAGCTTCTGTACCAACTTTTAAGTAGATTTCCACTCTTTTTTTTGTAATGCATTCACTTTCCATTTTCTGATTTCTTTTCAAGAATGATGATCTATAGAATATAAGAGGAGCTGACATGAGTGATCAGCATGCCCACTTAAACCTAGAAATAAAGGAACTTTTCAAAAATGTTCTAATTTGTTGAATATGAATGTATCAAACCTTGATATTTCTAGAATTTTGACCCTTTAAAGACCGTATGCCTAACCAACTCCAGTTTTTATTGAAAAAATGTTCCCAAAATTAAATTCACAAACTTTTTAACGCAGGTACCTTTATGCAAAATATTGTCTGTTGCACATTTATTTCTGGAGGAATTGTTGCAGAAGACAGTAGAAAGTTGTGATGTCTTGCCACAAGAATATGACGGCTTTTTAGGACCATTGTAAATAATAATCATGAAAAAAGTATTAGTAAATTTACACTAAAACACTAAGAAATTTTGTGAGTAATCTCAGGAACGCTCTAGAAAAAACAAGCATTTCTGAGTTTGGAAAGTTGAAAATATCCTTGAAAAAAACCTAAGAAATTTAGATATCAATCTCTGAAATCTTATGGAGGATCGGGGGGAACAATCAAGATTTTTCCAAGACACTTCCATGTTTCTAAAATTTTAAAATGTTTATAAAATTCTGAAATTAGTCTCAAAATTGAAGGTCTTTTTGTTTTTTTGGCAGAAATTAGCTTTTTTTCTGCAGTGGGTCTAATGTGCCGTCAAAAAAAGAGCCCATCCAGAGGGCTACTACATCTAGTGGTCCAAAATGTTCTAATAAAATTAAAGATACTACGAGGTGAAGAAAAATGTAACTCATCTCACAATATCCACTTATCAGAGTGGAAATCCTCTTAAAAATGGATCTCTTATGGGTTACTGTCATGTTCAGCCGCTGCACAGATGACAGAGAATGTTTGGTCGTCCGTTTTAGTGATTCTGGGGGGAAAAAAATGTGGGGGCGGGGGGATATATTTATTAACTAAATTCAGATTCTGATCCTGTAAAACTAGTTTGATCCTTCAGATTCACATTTTTGTGACGGTCCTGATGTCACTCATTTGTTGACCTCGCCGTGTCCCAGGGAAGGATAGCGTGTGCGAACGTCCTCAGTGACCTCTACGCCATGGGCATCACGGAGTGCGACAACATGCTGATGCTGCTGAGCCTCAGTCAGAAGATGAATGAAAAGGTAGCGACATATTCTATTTGTTTTGTAGTTAATAAGCACCATTGCCAGTAAATCGTAAGTGGCAGCGTAAAGGATCCATCACAGCATCTGTAGCTGCGTTGTGTTCCCTTCGCCGCTGATCTTTAGGTTTTTGTTCGTCTGCCCGCAGGATCGAGAGCGAGTGACACCGCTGATGATCAAAGGTTTCCGGGACGCAGCGGAGGAGGGAGGGACGTCGGTGACGGGGGGACAGACGGTGATCAACCCCTGGATCATCGTTGGGGGTGTAGCTTCAGTCGTCTGCCAGCCCAATGAGTTCATCATGTGAGTCAGAGATGAGCTGAAGACGTCCCAAGATGCAACATGTTCACATTTCCACCTTCATCTTCCCTTTTAAAATGGAAACATTCCGTGTCCGTCACTCCTTCCATCTTCACTCTCATACTTTCTTCTATTTCTTTCTGTCTGTGTCTTTCATCATTATTATTGATTCCTGATTGGGAAGATGGATTGTTTGAAAAAAGTGATTAAAATGCAGTTATTTAACACCAACACTTGCTGCAAGATTTATTGAAATTTTAAAATATCTATGGCAAACTGTTGGATTTGTAAAAACAAAAAATTCTAAATGAATTTCATAAATTATAAAGTAATCCCCTGCAGTTTTCTCTCTGAATTTGCGTGTTGGCAGGATAAATTTTTTTTTTTTGACCAAACATTTCTGGCAGCATCATTCTCTGGCCCCCTGGGGTTAGAAGAATCCTGTTTCTGTTTGACACAAAGAACTATGAACACAGTTGAGTTTTTAATTTAAAAAAAAGAAGTAAATATGCTTGACGTCTGTATTTCTGTCCCAGGCCTGATGGCGCGGTACCAGGTGACGTCCTGGTTCTGACCAAACCTTTGGGGACCCGAGTGGCTGTAAACGCCCACCAGTGGCTCGATCAGGTCCACCACTCACTTTAATATTGTTATATTTTTATTCATGTCTAGTTCATTTTAAACTGATTCATCTGAAACCAATCTCACCCAGTGACCTTATCTACATTCACAAAGATCTAAAAATCAGCCGCTAACCCTGTTCATTCTGGCATGAGAGACGGCTGACTGACAGACCCGTCTGACCGACTGACAGACCCGTCTGACCGACTGACAGACCCGTCTGACCGACTGACAGACCCGTCTGACCGACTGACAGACCCCGGCCTGGTGATCTTTGCTGCATGTATTCCCTCTCACATTATCCACTTTCCTGTCCTAGCACTTTCAAATAAAGGTCACTAGAACCAAAAAAAAAAGCTTTTATCAATATTAATGTATGTCGTAAAACTGCAATTGAAATAGAGATGCTTTTTTTCCACATCACACGAGTCACGTGATCAACAACCGGATGTTACTACTGGTGGAAACAACGTAAAGGACAACAGGAAGTGGTTGGAGGATGATGGGGCAGATGTTTTTTTAATGACTTATCACATGAACAAACCTATTTATATATGATTTTTAATCTGGTTTCTTATTTAGTGGAAACACTGCCATTGTGAAATTGTGTTTTCTCGACATTAGTGGAATATCGACAGTTTTGCGCAAAGGAAACAGAGCTAAAGCTACCAACTGGGCGACTTTTCAGACAAAAATATGAATATCGGAGAAAATCCGAATCGGCAGTTTAGACTTTTTAAACACTGCTGATCGATCAGAAAACTCCAATCAGTGCACCCCTAGTCTTTTACGTTATTCAGTCCTGGGGTTTCTGCAGTCAGAATGACAGATCCTCTGAAACGGACCCTCGTTCTGAGAATAGGCTCCAGTCAGAACCCACCAGAAAATTCAAACTGTCTGTAGATCAGAAGTTTTCAATTCCTAAGCCTGCCTGTTTTTTTTTTCTACTTCAGCCTGAAAAGTGGAACAGGATCAAGCTTGTTGTCACCAAAGAGGAGGTCAAAGAGGCATATTATGAAGCCATGTTCTCCATGGCAACGCTAAACCGAACAGGTACAACTCCTCCAACCCTCCGTGATTTTTTTCTGATTTTACCTAACTGTATAAATTTATGCCTATCCGGGATTCGGATCCACATTAGTTGTCAGTTACCAATGTGTAACCACGTGACTAACCCGTTCTTTCATTTCTCCTGCAGCGGCGAGCCTAATGCACAAGTACCAGGCTCACGCCGCCACGGATGTGACCGGTTTCGGTTTGCTGGGTCACGCCAACAACCTGGCAGAGCAGCAGAAAAACGAGGTGGCCTTCGTCATCCACAACCTGCCCATCATAGCCAAGATGAGTGCCATCAGTAAGGCCTGTGGGAACCTGTTCAACCTGCTGCAGGGCAGATCGGCAGAGACCTCCGGTAAGAGGATGACCTGCAGGGCTGCTAGACTGAGAAAGTAGACCTGTGTAGATATTTCTCTGCTTTTCACATTCTCACCTTTGCAGCTCATTAGTAATTTCTGAATGAGAAGCTAGCGCTGCTCCATCATGCAGCTCATTTGATTGAGCGATATTAAGGTGAAACTTAAGGGTTAGGGTTATGTGTATATTTCTAAATAGAACCGCATAAGGTGCATTTTCCATCATGCTCTGTTTGCTCAGCCTACTGTCTAATAAGGGACACTAGAGTCCACAAAAAGCCCCCTGGTGGGGGAAGAAAAAAAAATAGGGATTATAAGCAGAGAAAGTTTAAAAAATAAATCCAGACGTTAACCCCCAGCCTCTCCCAAACAGGTGGGCTGCTGGTGTGCTTACCCAGAGAGCAGGCGGCCAAGTTCTGTTCAGAGATGAAGAGCCTCAACTCGGCTCAGGGCGCCTCAAACGGAGCCTGGATCATCGGCATCGTGGAAAAAGGTGACCGGCGGGCGCGCATCATCGAAAAGCCACGCATCATCGAGGTGCCGCCGCGAGGAAGCCAGGCGGCCAATCAAGAAAACAGCACCGCCAACCCCGACCCAAGCAGCAATTTGGCTTAGACAGCGCTGCTGTGATCTCTGACACTACGCTGGAGTGTGTGTGGGTGTGTTTGTTTATATAAAATTGTTCATCTAACTGGTGAAAGGTTGTGAACCAAAATGACCGTCATCTGTTGAAACGAGGCGACTTCTACCTTTGATATGATCAACTATGGGTTCTTTTTAACCCCATTCCTTTGCTTTCTAGCAGAACGCCCCTTGTTTCCATTATGTCTTAATCTGTTTTATTTAATTTCGGGGATGTATTCAGATGGGATGTTGTTAAACGAGCGATGTGGAAAATCGACAGACTAATCCTGGCACCTGGTTCTGTCCTCTGTGCTCACTGGAAGGCTTGAGCAGCTTCCTCAGAACAGCTGGGCAGAGTCCAGGATTCCTGCCTCTGACAGCTGATTGGCCGTCCATCAGAGTCCTTTCCTCTCTTCCCGTTTTATGAAGCTCTGCATATTAAACCCGAAGCACAGGGACAGGCAGAGTGGATGTTTCTGTTGGATTAGAGGGACTGAAACTGCTGGAGGTTTAAAGCTGTCTGTGGATTTATCTGCATTTCTTACTCAATAAAACCACCAAAACTCTGTTTGGCTGTTTTTGTTGAAAAGATTGACAGATTTAAAAGTAAAACTGAAGTTAAAACACTGTTCTGGAAAGTATAGATTTGAAAATGATCAAAATATGCAGCAATGATTGTTTTTGCAGACTTTATTCTCTGCCATGTATAAATATTTTATCCATCCATAAAACATAATTTTTGTCATCCTTGAAACATGTTTTTTTTGTTTGTTTTCTTTTGCCGGTGTCATATTTCTAGCCTTGGCTTGGCAGTGAATTGAAGTTTTACATTTACATTTTCAAAATAGGCCAAGAATGAACAGGAAATTGTGGAAAAGTGATGAATATTGATGTGAGGACTCTGTCACTTAGCTGTACTTTGAACTGAAGCATAAAAACATTCCTAAAGATGTAATATATAAATAGATATAGCATCTTATTTGCCTTGAAAATTTCTATGAATCTTTTTGGAACATTTTGCCAGTGGCTTTTGCAGCGCACAGTGCTGTGGGACACAAGTTCATTACATTTTGAGCTTTTTGGTGTTTGAACCTCAGATTTTCCCAAGTTGAAAAAAATGTTTTGTTTTGTTTTATGAAACCTTGAAATTATGTTTAAACAAGCAAACAAAAAATAGTATTGGATGCAGAAGTAGTGGGTGCTATTTATAAAACGACCCCTCCTGGGTACTTGAACCACAGTTTGAAAATCACGGATGACAATAATGTGGAAAGATTACAGGAAAGTTGCTGATAGCAGCAAAACAACGGATGAGTCAATGTTTCTAAACAAAACAACATTGCTGAGCAGAAATTAAAAAATGAAAATTTAAATTCTGAAGCATGTAAATAAAAAAAATGTTCTCATGCACAAAAAGTGGTAGTCTAATCTAATGGCTCTTACTAATATAATTTTAGACATAAAATGAAGTGTAGATTTTACTCTGAACTAAAATCAGCACAGAATGAATAAGCAAAGTGAACTCTTTCTTAAATTTGTGTAAATTCAGAATATCACCTGATAATTTCACAATTTTTATGAGCGGAATACACGCAGAGTTTATACACCACCTCTCCAACATGACGGCGCTCTTGTAATTCCCCTCCAGGACAGTAGAGGGCGACGTAAAATCGAATCCACTGAGCTGCAGAAGAGAATTAAACATGGCGGATGTAAATAAACCAGTCATCATAGCAGGTTATTGTGGAAAAAAGTAGTAGCTTGACCCTCTGCTGAGTAATAATTAGGTAATATTTTATACTGAACGTATCTCGTGTTAGTCACCTCTGACAGTAAGCTGGTAACAGGTAATTTATAATTTTTTCTAGTTCTCATCATGCCGTATCTGAGTGGTAAGGAGACGGTGAAGGAGCTCAGGAGGGCTCTGTCCAACCCCAACATCCAGTCCGACCCTCTGCGGTACCGGAACACCGTGCTCAAAGTCATCAGGTGGGTTTCACCTGCTGTGTGTCTGCAGGGCCGCTGTTATTGGTTCACAGGGTCGGACCTCCACAGCTCTGGGCCCCGCAGACACCTTACACATTAAAACCCTGTAGTGTAGGAGCTTCACGAAACATGGAGCGGAACCCAAACACATGGACCTGACTTCTAAAGTGTATTCCTATTAACAACTGAACACAATCAATTATTGTTCGACATTCTTCTTCTGCTAAATCTTGCTGAACAGTAGAAAAGGGGTTTTATATGCCTTTTAAAATAATATGGGATAGTGTATATTCCTAATCTCTGTGAAGCAAATCAAAGTTTCTTAATTGAAATTGGCATTAAATTCACTTTTAAGTATTTTTTTGTAGCTTGTCTGTTCTGAAGAGTCATTAATTATTTATATAAGGAGCAGTGGTGATGTCCCACTGTGTGAGTGAGCAGTTTCTGTAAAAACTAGGCTATGCAAACAAAGAAAATTATTTGAGGTGATACTTCAAAACGTCTTCAGCATCTTTTATTAGTGATTAGTACAACTGGTACAACTGGTACAGCTAGCATTCCCCAACCAGCTGTCTCTTTGTGTTTGTTTCAGATAATAGAGATCCTCAGCTTGACTCTTGAGATTATTAAAACTTGTACAATTTCATAATACAGCATATTTCTTATCACATAAATTTGAGGAATAAAACAGAGCGACTTCCCTGTACTTCTTCCAGCTTTCCCGTCAATCGTTGATGTCTTGCTCTCTCTCTCTACCTGGCAGCCTGAATGTATCACAGACTCTTCTTAGATGTTAAAGTTTCCTTTCAATTAACTTCCTTGTGGTTGTCTTGATTTTATTTTAAACTTCTCACATATACTGAAGAGAGCTAACTTTGGTTCTTCTTCCCTCACTAACAACTTCCGCTCCAAAAAGTGTTTTTCTTAGCCACATGTGATCATGCTGACGTGTGCCTCTCCGTCTCAGGGCTATGTCTCAGGGCGTGGATGTGTCCGACCTGTTCAGTGAAATGGTGAAAGCCTGCGCCACAGTAGATGTCGTCCAGAAGAAACTGGTGTACGTCTTCCTGTGTTGCTATGCCCACCTGAACCCAGAGCTGTCCCTTCTGGTCGTCAATACTCTGAGGAAAGACTGCCTGGATCCCAACCCCATGGTCCGCAGCCTGGCCCTGAGGAGCATGACCAACCTGAGGTGAGCAGGGAGACATGCCTGGCGCTAACGTGAGCCCCCTGCAGCGCTCCGTGACAGATTCCTGATCACTGCTTCTGTGTGTGGCAGGTTGCCCAGCTTGGTGGAGTACGTGGAGCAACCTCTGACCGCAGGGCTGAGAGACAGGGCGGCATGCGTCCGAAGGGTGGCCGTCCTCGGTTGGGCCAAGCTGCACAATCTCCAACCTGGCTCTGAAATAGGTGGACTTTTCATTTCTTCTGTCTGTCTCTTAAAAAAGAAAAAAAAAAAAAAAAGAGCAGAAAAAGTAAGAAATCAAACCAGAGTAAGTGGGAGATCTTTTGAGATTCCTCTTTCAACCAAAAGTGATGCAATAAAACAAAATACCAAATCAAACTGAGGAAGTATCCAGAAGCATGATGATTAGCAACAGCTAAAGGTTTCTCGTGTTGCCAAGGAATTGTTGGAAAACTTTGATTTAATCCATGGGATCAGTGCATTTGCTTAGCAGGATCCAGCAGATACTTTCTCTTTTAATTCCTATAGAAACAACTAGTTATGAATGCAGTCTATTTGTTGTTAGTATTTAAAGACATATAATATGAATTTGCCGATTAGAATTGATGTGTTTTAGTGAAGCGGCCTGGTGGTGGCGCCAGCGTTCACATATTTTATTCTCGTTTTCTCATTAGCCTGTTTTACCACCAGTTGTGGAAATGCGATAGGAGTGGGTGATATAGACTTAGAATTGTATTGTAATATTTTGTGGTACTATTTTGATAATGCCAAAAATTATGATAAAAACGATTTGGTGCTACTTTTCATAGGTATAAAAAGTTGCACTTTTATTCCTATAGGCACTAAATCAAACAACATTCTATATCAAATAACATTCTAATTTGATATAGACTTATTCAGGACATCAGTCACTTAAAGAAGTGTGACTTATACTTCTAAACTGCACACAATAACTTCTTTTTCATATTTTCAGATTTACTGACATTTATTAATTTTCAGTAATTTTGAAGAAATCAGTAAACAATTTTGATAATACTATCAGCTTTTTTTCCCTTTTTTTAAGCATGATTAACTGAATGGTAAATCAAAATTCTTATCATGGTAAGAATATTTTTGCAACAAATGATGAATGAGTGAATAACAGCTGGTGTTTGGGTTATGCTCCAGACGGCGCGGTGGTGAACGAGCTGTACAGCCTGCTGAGGGACCCGGACCCCGTGGTGATGGTGAACTGCCTCAGAGCTCTGGAGGAGGTCCTGAAGGACGAGGGGGGCGTCGTCATTAACAAGCCCATCACTCACCACCTCCTCAACAGGTTGGTCCAGGCAAACTGTCCTGGGTTCTCTTAGGGTCCAGTGAGACGAGTTAAGGCATAGCTGTGAAGTGGAAGGAAAATTAAATATGAATTTTCAACTTGTTTCCAACATCCGGGTGATATGTCTGAAAAGCTGAATTAGGGCTGAAATATGTATCACAATATAAGCATTTTATATCCGTCGATATTGACAATGAATTTTTTGTTTGTTTGTTTTGTTTTGTTTTGACCTTTCCTGTTTTATCCAAAGTTTTCACTCAACGCCGTTATGTTTTTATTTTAAGTGGCAAAATCTGAAACTGCTGCTGCGCAAGTTACTCTACAGGTTGTTGCTAGGGAACCATAGAGCGAGCTAGTTGATTCCACCAACCTTGCTCAGTTTGCCGTGAGAGGTTGAGCAGCTAAAGTCTTTCCTCTGCCTACATCCCCCAGAATGGTGTGCGGTTCTGGATTGGCGTTCAGTAAACGCTGATATAACTGCAAGATATCAGCGTTAATATCGACTGGGGTGAAGTTTCTCCTTCCAGCAGGAAAAATAACCCGAAACATGCAGACCTTTCTGCTGTGTTGTGCTGTGTTGTGTGGTTGTCATGATGATGTTCGGCATCAGAACCAGGGATCTAAAAAAGCTCAACAACCTGGTAAAGAAAACTGGTTTTGTTCTGGTTCAGTTCTGGTTCTGGGGACGACTGTTGGACATCAGGAGATGATGATGCAAAGAAGGATTTTTTTTTATAAAATCAAGAAAATCATGGAAAACTGTCAGGTTCAAATTACCTAAACACCTTCACACAGACACAGACAAAGGAAAAAGAGACAAGTGTATAAGAATAAGAGACAAATTTGTTACTCAAGGAGAGAAAGACAGGAGAGTGTGATTATTCCAGTCTCCAAACTCAATCTGAGCTCTCTCTCTTTCTTCTCCTTTTTATTGAAAATTGGGGAACCCTGGTTACATACTGTAGATTAGCAACCTCTGAAAGGAGTGGGGTTAATCAAAAAACCCAGCTGCTAACACACAGTCATAAATCTTTTCTATACAATGAAGTCTCCTGTCTTTCTGCACGTGAGGTCTCAAGCGCAGTTCCCGTATTTCTGAGTCATAAACTTTGACTGTTAGCCTTTGGGTGTTTCCCTGTCAGGACAGCTCTCAGCTTGCCAGGATGGCTGGTATCTGCTTCCTGCAGACATAATTAAAAAGGCTCACATTCTAGAAGCAAACAAAGAATCTGACAGTTCTTAAAGATAATGATGAGTATATATGAAATAAAAGATATTTACAATTCTAACAAAAACCCTGTTCATCCTCTTCGTGAGACTGAATTACAACAACAAAGTGTCTTCAGTCAGAGGCTTCTTCAAATTTGCTGTACTACAGACTGCTACAGGACATCTTTCCTGTCACCAGGCATCACAATCCGCAATACCGCTTTGAAGAACCTTGGATAACAACATTTAGTTCCCTTTTGGGGTCAATAGAGTATTTTTAATTGAACTGTATTGATCATGTAACCATCACAGAAATGTCAACAATCTATTCCTGAAAAGGGGAAACTTCAGGTAGAACTAAGCACCAGCACATAGAACTACAAGCAAAACAGTCTGAAAATATACTGAACTAAAGAAGAGGAACGGAAATGATGGACAAAACAGGAAGTCATTACTGTATGTATGAGAGGAGAAGGAAATTGGATTGTCATCATAAACCTCTATTAGCAGCTGAGGGGAGAACAGGGTAGATTATCATCATCATCATCATCATCATCATCATCATCATCATCGTCATCATTCCAGAACAATGAAAAGAAATGTTGTGAAAACAAAGAAATGATCTGGATTTTAGAAAGGACTGATTTTTTGAGAGGCACTTTCTTTTTTTTTTTTTTTGATGAGTATGTGTTTTTCAAACATTGTACTTTATATGAAACTCATAGGCCCAAATTAGGTGATATGTATTAATTTTGGTGGGAATTTTATGAATCCAGATATTTAAATATTTGAAAATAATGCCGTTATAGCAGCTTATAACAACGTAGAGTTATTGGTTAGAGGATGTATTAAATCTACCATGCATCAATTCCTCCTTGCTGATATATAGGTCTACTAATTAATGTACTGTGATTTGCATAAGTTAAAGCTGCAGTATGTAACTTTTGTAAAAAAAAAGAAAAAAAGAAAAGAGATTTTTTTCACATATTTGTTGAAACTGTCACCATGTTATGACAGGCAGATAATCTGAATAAACTGAGCTCTTCTGCCTTCTCCTAGTGCTAACTAGAAACAACCAATCAGATCTTAGTGATGTCAGTGATTGACAGCACTTTCCTCCCTCACTTACTACTCCGCTGCATATAGCATAGCCTATTGTGAATGCTAAGGCTAGTTAGCATGCCCACTGTTGACGACGGATAAACGGTTTTCCTGTAACAGGAAGTTGTTTCTCCACTATTAGTGCATTTGGGAGCGAGTACATGAGGCCGATTGACAACACTAAGCCCCTCCTTCTGTATCTGATTGGTCGTTTTTGGTCGAGGGAGGCGCATTTCTTCAGACGGCAATAACAGGTCAGGGAGGACGTGGAGGATTACATGTGTCATAACAAACTGTCACGACAGTTTTAACAAATATGTAAAAAACTTATTCTTTTTATGAAAGTTACATACTGCACCTTTAGGGACTTTTTTCCTTGGTGAACAGGGCACCAAAACTGGCTCCGCCCACGGCCCCTCATCCTTGTAAATACTGCCCTGGTAAATATAGACAATACATATAGAAGAAGAACAAGATGGAGCCCGCAATGAATCCTTCAGGATGTTCACCAGTGAACGTCGTATATACAATGTTTTGCTTCCAGGCTAAAGGAGTGTGACACCTGGGGCCAGTCGGAGGTGCTGAGGGTCCTCCAGCGGTACCGACCCCAGTCAGAAGACGAGCTCTTTGACATCCTCTCCCTGCTGGACTCCTCCCTGGTCAGCCCCCACCCTCCTGTCATGGCGGCCACCCTCAGCCTCTTCCTGAGCCTCTGCTCCAACCTTCCTGCGGTCAGCCAGGCCGCCCTGGAGCGAGTGCGAGGACCTCTGCTGGCCGCATGCGGGAGTGGATCGAGAGAGATGAGGTTTACGGCCCTCTGTCATATACAGGTGAGAGATTCAGCAATAACCTCTCATTTATTTATGTGTCACTTCCAGACTGTTTCTACCTGCTGTGTGTAATATTTTTGCATAGTTCTTACAATACAAATAATGCATTTTGAGAATTATATCAATCTTCTTCAAATAAAAGTGTTTTTGTCTTTTTGCAGCTCCTGTTGCGTTCCATCCCCGGCCTGCTGGGGGAGCACTACAAGCGTTTCTTCTGTAGCTACGCTGAACCGGCCTACATCAAGAGGAGAAAAATGCAGGTAGTGCTTTTATGCCAAGTAAAGTTTTTGTTATAAGTTATTCCTTCAGACTTTTGCCTCCAGACAACCAGCTGTTCATTTAATCCTGGAGTGGTTTTTCATCCGTAGTTCTCTGAAGGACTTTTAGATGGCAATGTTCACTGTTGTAATGACACCAATGATTCTCCAAGTATTCGATTTGTTTCTTTGTTGTTTCTTCTTATTTTGCTGAATTGTCACACATTTTGTTGCGTGAATATCCACAAGTCAATCAGCCTCTGTCACATCTACTGATGCTGCAGCAGTACCCTCCACTTCCAGCACTGGGTCCAGTTTTAGCTCAGAGACGTTCCTCATTGGTTGCTAGTAACTACCACTGGGAGCGCTGGGAGAAGTCAGAGGAGCTCAATTGTTTTCCAAAGATTATCTGCCTCATACCAAACTGCTATGACATAGAGACACTTTCACCAAATATGTAAAAAGATATATATTTTTTTAAGATTTAAAAAGAAAAAAGGAAATTATTGAGATCGTTTTAATGTCTCATGCGATTAATTGATTTATTGTTTATTGCTACAGGCCTAACAGCATGGTGTGTGTGTGTGTGTGTTTGCAGGTGCTGGTAGAGCTAGTGAATGATGAGAACGTTGTAATGATACTGGATGAACTGAAAGGTTACTGCACTGACGTCAACACAGACACCGCTCAGACCGCCATCTCAGCCATCGGTAAGAACACACACAACTTGTTAAAACGAGAACATCTTCTTGTTTTGAGGCGATTAAAACAAATCTTGCTGCAGCAAGATTTATATCTCATTTAAGCAAAAATATCCTCTTTCAAACAGCAAAAGTTTGTAACAGTAAAACAGCAACACCTCTTTGGATTCTCAGATGTCGCGTAGAAGAACCAGGGAGAGGAGAGAGAATTAAAACAAACCCTTTTACGGGTTTTTAAGGTGTAAAAATCTTAAAAAGGCGAATTTTTATGTCTCGGTGCAACGAGAAACTTTTCATCCAAAACGAGAAACTTTCTTGATGCAACAAGGTATAAAGCTCATCTCACTGTGATGAGAAATTTTCTGGTTTAAACGAGACACGGTCATGGTTCTGAGTTGTTTTGAGTTCCTTGCGTACATAGACTCACCTGCATCATTATTTCCCTGTTAGATCCTTGCCTCTTCTCCGTCGTCCTCTTCTTCGTCTCCCTGGGTCTTCTCCTGGTCCTGGAGGAGGGACTTAGTGTTGGAATTGTTTCATACTTTTACCATTATTGAAACTTCCACTCCTGTCTCTGCCTTGATCCTCTACTCACCTCCATCAGATCATGACAAATACTGCTCCCAAATTTATTTTCAAGCTCAGACAATTAGACATATTTATAATGATCAGTAAGAAAATCACAAAGTGTCTAAAACTATTTGTAGCATGGAATGGCAGGTGATCTCTGTATGGAGGTGGGAAAACATGCTGTTATTCCTGTGTGTGTTTGATGTAAAACAATTCTGTTTCCCTTTATTAAATCCAATATGCATCAAAAGAAAAACTTTTTTTGTTTTACGTTCATGTTTATGAAAGCAGGGTTGATCACCATTCTGGTATCTGAAGCTGAGATTGCTGTGGTGTTGAGTTTTAAGCTCATGTATCCTGTTCCATTTCCCTTTGTGTCCCTCTGTCAGGTCGCATCGGCCGAAGCTACAGTGACAAATGTCTGGAGATTCTCACTGGGCTGCTCGGGCTGAAACAGGATCAGATAACCTCTGGTATAAATCAGCCCCCAACATTCAGAAAAATAATCCCCATCATCCTCTCTGAGAATGTTGATCATTAGTAACTGTGTGGTTTTCTGTCCTTTGTCCTCCTGCTCCGCCCTGTTCTCCCAGCGGTGGTGCAGACGATACGTGATCTGGTCTGGGCGTGTCCTCAGTGCAGCGATGCCGTGCCTTCAGCCCTGGAGGGCTGCGAGGAAGTGCTGCAAGACAGCCAGGTTAGAGCCCAGATCATCCCGCTGTCGCCCTGATGGGGCTCCGTTTCACAGAGTAGATCAAATCAACCTGATTCATAGGATTTAGACGTACACATAGGACTTGGTTTGCAAAGTTTGCAAATCAAGACCTTAAAGTCCACCTCCCTCAGCAGCTAGGACTCTATGGCCATCAGGGACCCTGCAAAAAGCCACTTCCAACCCAGAGTAGTCATGAGGTCATTTTTCATTTTTCTCTTTGACACAGATGTCAGACTTTATTCAAATGAACGTTTACAAAACAGCCAAATAAAATGTTTCGTTTTGTTTTTCAGGAACTGGATAGACATGCTAGTAACTGGAGTATATGTTTGCTTTGAGCGCTAAGTAGAAAGACCAATATTCATCAACTGCTTTACATATTGTTGTTTCCTCGTATTGATCATCCCTACTGCTTCTATTCCTCCGGTACAAGAGGAAGCTGTTTCTTCCATGTTTGCAAATGAGAATAGTTTTGCATTGTTTTACATGTGTGGTTTCACTCGGGTTTATGAGTAGTACAGAAAGCAGGCTGCGTTACAACAGTGAGAAAACGCTCCTGTAACAGGAAGAAATCTATAAGACGTTTGCATCAAGGGCAGAGGAAGTCTGACTACTAGCATGTACTGCGTCATTGCATGTTCCTTGACTTACATAATAGTAACCAACAAAATGCTGCATTCAAGCAGCTCACAGCAAGTATTATTATACACTAATATTGTGATGGTGATTGCAGGAAAGTAGGAGCTCTCATTTCATCCTTTGCTGTCTTGTGTTCATCCCACAAGGTGTTTTTCAGGAGTGGGTGTGTTTGCTTCTCTCCTAAATGTCTTCACTGCTTTAAGGAAGGTGGTTTGTGGCTTTTGTGAGACAGGCATAGTGAGATAAAAAAAAATTACCTTCCCCCTAAACCCTCATACGCTCAGTTCTGTAAAATAGAAACTGCACCCTTACTAACGTCTTTCGTTTTTTTTTTTTTGTCACCCTTTTGGATCATTTTAAAATTAGACAAAGAAATCCCTTTTTTCTTTTTACATACTGACTATATCAGTGCAGAAGGCCTTCATCTAGACGTCACTGAGCAAAAATGGTTTTTATTTCACTAACTGAGAGTAACTCTCATTTATTTGACTAAATAAGTAAAATAGTTTAAAATTCAGTGTTCAAAACTGAATTTTTAACTCAGAGTGCAGTGTTTTAAATTCACTGAGATCACTATCTAAATGTCTTCAAGACCCAGTGGGCTCAGCATAGAGTTCCACATGTGAAGAATCTCTGAGGATGTGGTAGGAAGTCCAAAGCGATGGCGATGAATCCAAGAATTTCCACCAAGGCTGCCCTGCAGACTGTGGATCATGCCACGGTAGCGGTCCAGCAGACGGTTGCTATTGCTGGACTCCGTAGATGCAGACCAAGGAGGAGGTGACCCCTGACCCAGTGCAAGTGATGGGAGACTAAGCTATGCGCCATTACAGTGTGCTCAAAACTGTGTCGATATTCCGCTAATGTCAAGAAAACAATTTCACAGTTGTGATGTTTCCAGCAACTAAAAAATGCAATTAAAATCACATGAGTCAGAATGTTCACACAATAAGTTATTCAACCTGCTGTCTTCTTAATTGTTTTCACCAGCAGTAACATCTGGTTGTTCATATGACTCATGTGATGTGAAAAAAGTGCTTCCAGTGCAGTTTTTCCCAAAATACTCTCATTTCGATGGAGCCAAAAAACCGCCTCATCCTAGCACAAAAACTTCTGCCGCGTTTCCAAAGTTAGCTTCATAATTCCAATTTGCACAATTTTATGGTCAATGCGGAAACACGACTAGTGTCGGACATCATCTCACTCCTGAACTGGAGAGCTCCTGCAGTGACAGACTGTGGGTCCTTCCTCCCAGCAAGGGAGCAACTCAAAACTTAATTACTGTTTACATCCCTGCAACTGTTTGCATATTTTTTCACTTTCTTGTAAATATTCCGATATTTCTATTATTTGCACATTTCTTAGTCTGAGTATGGTATTTTTAATAACCGTACTATACTTTTTCTTATGTTGTAAATTCTTACAATACAGTCTCCTACTTCTTATTGTTTCTCAGTATCAGAATCAGAATGCCTTTATTATCATTGTACAAAAGCGCCACATAATGCATATTGTTACCATGGTATTAATCTGTGGTTTGACTGGGCTGTTGCTTTGCTGCTGGTATGCCTGAATTTCCTCACTGAGTGATGATGAGGCAAAGCTTCCCCCAGTGTCATATTGGCCTGGTGGACAACCAGGCTTCACTTGCATCATTTGTTTATTTATTCTAGGCTTCTTTTTTTTTTTAAGACACTAGTGACAATGATAGCAAAGACGGGTTGAAGTAAACTCTCTGGTGAAACTGTTATAAGCACAATGGCAGCATACAGTCAGTATGTGAACAGAAAAGGAGACTGAAGTCATGTGTCTTTTTATTAACCAGAAAGAGCTCTGCAACCACTTCCTGTTGCAGAGCTCATGATAGCAACTTCAGCGAATAAAGTGACAAGTCATGGATAAAGTATCAAATTTTTTTGAATGCTTTAATTAGGATTAAATAACAGAAGTGAAAAAAAAAAAAAAATTTATTGTATTTTTTTGTTTGCCTTTTTTAAGACGTTATAGTTGGTGTTTTGGTATTGTTAGTAATGTCGTCTAATTACACATAACTACTAAGTCATGTTTTCAAATTTCCTGCTAGATTTAGATTTAACTCATTCACACACGGAGCCACTGGATGAGTGTGCTAGCTCCTCAAACCTACGCTAGCATAGCTAGTTTTCTTGGGGAAACTGTGGGGGATATTTCCATTGTAATACCAACGAAGACATATAAAAAATTATATAACGAGTTACTAGAAATGTTATAGGTGCTGCAACACCGAAGAAAGACTTTTCTATTGTTTACTGAAAGGGCTATGAATAATTTCTAATTCCACTTCTAATTCTTATTCTAACAAAACAGGCTTTTACTGTTTTAAATCAGACACAGAGATGCACACTGGGAAACATTCACCACATGCTTGCATACTATTTTTGTTTTATTGGATATATGTATATATAAATTTCAAAAATAAACATAGCATGTGGGAAAGGTTAAAGGCCAAGTCTGTGCTGTCCACGTTATTCTAACCTGCCTGGAAATAAATGATTCATTAATGTTTCATCCACCAGGGCAGGCAGGCGCTGCTGTGGCTGTTGGGCGCTTATGGGGAGAGGATTTCCAGCGCCCCCTACACGTTGGAAGCGTTCATCGACGGAGTGAGAAGCGAAACCTCCATGGAGCTGAAGATGGAGCTGCTGACGTCCACCATGAGGCTGTTTCTGTGTCGTCCTGCTGAGACTCAGGACATGCTGGGGAGGCTGCTGCACTACTGTATAGGTGAGTATCTGCAGTTAGACGCCTGACTTGAGTGATAAAATGACAATTGGTACCAAACACAACGTTGTGTTTTTTTACAGAGGAGGAGAGAGACATGTGTGTGCGCGGCCAGGCTCTTCTCTATTACCGCCTGTTGCAGTGTGGGATCGTAGAGACGCAAAATGTTCTCCAGGTCCGGAGATCAGACCCCTCCATGGGTGTTTTAATCGGCCGCCCAGCTGAACCCGTTAGCCAGTGGGTGAGCAGCTTTAACACTCTGGAGCCTCTGCAGCACTGTTCAGTAGAAGTAGAGTCAACCAGTAGGGGGAGCCCAGAACACCTGGCATCTATTCCCAAACCAAACGTGGACCTTCCGGACAATCTGGACTGCAGACAACTTGAGATGGTTCATTTAGGTGAGCAGTCAAATTTTCTGGATTATACATTTTGTTTCCTGTCTTTGCACTGTATGCTGGCGTTTTTGAAAACACGTTATGTTTGCCTAAACGTGATGAAATAGAGATTTCGTGGAACACCCTGGAAAGTCCTGACGCACGTTTGATATTTCTTGTTTTAGATGCGCTCCCATGCAGAAACGCTTGTGTATGCCGCAGCTCAATGGTGTGCATTCACAGTGTCCTGCTGTGTCATGTCCGGGTGTGTTACTTTTTCTAAGTCATCGTCTCTTTGTTGTTTTGCTTCATTAGAGGATCCGCTAACCATCTGGGAATGACATTCAGAGCTCCCAGTGCGTCCACAAGTGCTCAGATACTTATTAGCCAAATTAATTAGTTGGTAAATGATGGCCAAGATCAAGTGTTTGTATAATTCCAGATTTGAATCCTTCTTCCTATGATCAAGCTGAAAAGTGGTCACCAGCCAACTTTTGTTTTTTATTTAACCTTTATTCAACCAAAACTCCATTGAGATTAAAAACCTCTTTTTGTTTAAGAGTCTTGGCCAAAATTGAGGAGAAAAGAAAAAATGTTAAAAAGTTACACAACTGAAAAAAAATGACAAGCTATGAAAAGCAGGCGCATGGTTTCCTCTGTGCATCTCTGTTTTCTACTTTTGATATGTATGGAAAAAGGAGATTCAAAAGGTGGCCTAGGTCTGGGGAAAACATGATTGAGACTAAAAATAAGACTTATATATAGAGCTGGGAATATCTGGGGAAACAAACTATACATTTTAAGAAAACACAGTGAGCATGATGGAGTTTTCTAGGAAAATAAAAACCTTCTTGAAACATACATTGTACATAACATAATTCAATCAGTGTCTCCTTTGCGAAGCAACGCTTGTTGCTTAATCATCCACAAGCAGACAGGAGCTTATTTTGGCAGGGGGACATTTATGGTGTTCTATACTTGCTCATCATAGAGGCTAACTCGTCACTTTGTGTGTAAATATATTTTACAACTCAGAGAAAACGGCTCAAACTGCATAAACCATGTGGTTTTAACAATTCAGTGTACCGTGAAAAAGGAACCCATCCCTTTCCTGTTGGGCAAGCAGTGAAAGGTCTGGACTCACCCAGGCCTCAGAAGCATTTAGCATGTGATAAATTACTGAATAAAAACTCATCTGAATTGCAGCAGCAATGAGTGATAAACAAAGCAGCTTTTAGAACCACCGTCTTTTTTTAAATTTACTTATTTTGAATATGCAAATAATACCTAGCTTCCCATTTGTTGCATAATAACGTACATCTCACAATAATTTAATAAAAATTAAAGGAGGCACAATAGCTATAGAACATCATAACCAAGGAAAATTATCTGGCATAATCAAAAAAGAGTGGTAGTAAGTAGAAGCTTATTGTCTTATTATTAAGAATAATTATACATAGCCATATGAACACATATATACACACATTTTTACATACATGCTGGCATAACATACCGATATATATATTTACACCTCTACATCGCCATCTCAATTTGTGATGAACAGTCCACTATATGTTTCTAACATTATATTTTTATACATTTTCTTAAACTGTGTGATATCTGGATTTTGTTTGAGATCCTCACATAAATGATTCCATAGCCTAACACCAGAAATAGATACAGAGAAAACTTTTGGTTGTTCGCCTGGTTAAGATTTTAAAGTTATATTCTCCTCTTAGATTGCACCCTCCCTCGCAGTTCTTAAATAAACATTGAATATTTTCTGGTAATTGTCTCTTATTTGCCTTATATATAGTAATTGCTCTCTGGTAAGACACAATATCAATAAGTTGTAGTAATTTTGGCTGCTTAAGATCAGTATGTTCCAAATAGCAGGCTGTGTGTATGGTGTTCTTTTTCATTCATGATTTCTTTTCGTCGTTACATAAACTATTTGTGTTAATTATTGAGTGAATGAAATTTAAAAAGAAAAAAACATAAAATGAAACTAAATCACTTAAAGTACTTTGAACTGCCTTGTTGCTCAAATCCATCCATCCATGTGAAATGTGCAATACAAATAAACCTGACTTGTTCATTGAAGCACACAACAGTGACATCATCCTGTGGTTAGCCTTGCAGTCATGGGTAAACAGGGAGAAAGGGGCGTGGCCTCTCCATCAACTTATCAGGGTTAAAAGAGTTCAAAGCTGAGCTGAGCAGCATCCTTACCGAGGAATCTGGCTTTTCCAAACGAATGCTTTGAACGGAGGGAATTTTGAATGTTTTGGGTTTAAAAAGTAATTGGTCTCTGTTATTTTTGGTTGTAATGCCTTTGTATTTACAGAAGTTCAAGTTTTACTCACTATAATCTGTAATGATCTCTATAATAATTACACTTTTTGGCACCGTGGGCATTTTATTTTCATTTCAGGTCATTTGCCTTTACCTAAAGAAGATACTTTTGTTTTGGTATCCAGATCTCTCCTCCGTTGTGAACGTGTTGTTAATCAGTTAAACCAACAGAATGATTTAATGCAGAGTGTTGCAATAAGGACTGGGATTAGACATGCTCCAGACATTCTGACCTGTTTGTAAGAATCCGGACCAATCAGGCAGCGTGAGTCCTGTAAACACAGCCTGCATGTGATCGTTATTGCGCTGGACCAGTTCTGTGAGTCCTGCTGCATAATGCTTGTTGTGGTTCCCCGCAGTGTGGTTTTCTGTCTCAAAGCGTGACTGCAATATCTGCAGTGGGACCATCAAGGTCATTTCATATTGAAATGCTGCTCCTGAAGAGCATTTTGCTCTGCAGTTTTCCCCCAGTGTCTTTCAGGAAGTGACCGGCCCAATGCTATTCTTATGCTATTGTCAGATTTTATGGATAGGAAGAAACTATTGAGTGGAGACACACCATTAACCGGGAAAAAAATGTTTAGTCATCCTATTACGTGCTATTCCTTTTACTGAGCCATTTAGAGTGCAATGAGTGAGCTGAATCACATTTCTTCCACCATTGTGTTGCATGTATGAGAGACACCGAATTTATCCGTTTATTTATTTATTTTACTTTTCATGTGTATTATAGTTCACAGGTACCCCACCCAATTTGTTTTGTTTATTATAATAAGTTCATTCATTCTTCATTATAGCTTCAGAACTTGGCTTTGTGTCCGTCTCGTGCCTTGATTCTTGGTACTGATATTTCCTATATGTCATTGAATGCGACTGTTTTACGTGTGTTCCTTGAACGTGCCGTTTGTGAGGCAGTGCTCTGTTTTCGTTCTGCTGAGGAGCGTCAAGCACCGAGTGTGACAGGCTGAGTTTTTGTATTTAAAACCCTTTTTAATTCGCTAAGACAACTCCGGATGACATCTGTGCCTGATCCCAGCAACACACGCCACATTTATCACACTACCAGAGTGTATTTATAGCTCTGACATCAGAGGTTCCTGTTTACTTCCTGCTAATCTAATGTGGCTGGTGGTCGTGGTGCACGACAAGCACAAGACGCTCAGATCAGATTTGATTTAGTTTCAGATCAACCGATGATTGCATGCGCTCGAGTAGCAACTGCGTCTCCAGCATCCTGACTGTGCGCCTCTGTCCATCCTCCAGGTTCAGACGGCGCCGCTCAGCGTTTGGGCCTCCCGGCTCCCGGCGCCGAGCCCAGCGTCACTCTGTCTCTTTCTCCACCCATCACCCCGGAGGAGTTTGAGCGCCTGTGGATGCAGCGGCGTGCTTCGCATTCAGAGCAAGGTAATGGATTGGACGCTTCCTCTCACTTACATTAGTCAGGATTAATGTAAGCGTTAATGTAATTTTACATTATTCGCTTACATTCAGCGAATAGGTCTGTCGAGGCCCAGGATGCGAAGTTTTCACCTGAATGTCGTTACATCCTCTATTTGAAAACAGCTGCAATGTCTGATTAGACAACTTTAACATTAATGTCATTGCAGGCTTTTTCTGCAGTCCACCTGACAATTTAGTAACAAGCAGCTGAATAGTTACACCATAAGTACTGTTAAACTGATTTAGGGTGTTTTCACACATGGCAGTCCGGTAGAATCGGTTCAATTGGAGACCAAAATTGCAACATTTGTTACATGTTCAGCTCCTGTGGTTTGTTTTCACACTGCACTGAGTCAAACAACCTAAACTAATTGGAAAACCTGTTCACTCCCTTGCCTGTGGTTGCACTGCACCAAAAACCTCCGAAAAAAACACTCTTTTTTCGGAGTACATTTGGTGATGTACATTTGTCTACATCACCAAATGTAGACAAGAACGGCGCAGCGTCACATTTTAGCAGTTGTAGGATCTCCCTTTTGCCTTTGGCAAAGGACCACGAGACATTTCTTCCACTAGCACTCGACTCCCTCGTTTGTTTTGTTGGTGTTCACCTACATAATCTGGTTCCTGCTTTCAGCCCGGTCTCCTCTCAGCTCATACAGTATAAGCTTTGAATATGCATATGTGAATGCAACCGAAGCGAGACTGAGGTTTGTAGGCGAACCAGAGTTCACTTTTCTGATCCATTCAGAGTTCGAGTACAAACTCTAGTTGGATTACTTTAATCAAACTAGAGCAGACTACACAGAGCTGGTGTGAATGAACCCATAAAAGTAGAAAAGAAAGAGGTTTTCTTTGGGTAAATAGGTTGTTCATGTATCTAGAACTTTATCAGGGCTGAAACTAATCAACCTTACAAACTCAGAGCTTTCACTTTAGGCTTCTAATTGCACAACACATTTCCATGCCTTGATCCTATCTATCTGGTCTTGGCTTCATATTTAAATGAATTATTATGAATGAATTTTGCAGAAAATCCACCAACATTGATGTATATCTATTGAAATCAAAGCAAAGGCAAATATTTTTGCTTCCTCAAAGACCAAAGCTGTTTGATAAAAGCAGTTTGTGCTGAAACATTAGCGTCAACAGAAATCTGCTGTTAATTTTGGCTCAGTGTCTAAACCATGTTTTTAATTATTGTATTCCTTTGTGGGAGAAAACATGGAGGAGTTTTCTCCATGTAACTCTTCCATTAATTCTCTTTTTATGGCCATCTCTCTTTGTTAGTGTTAAATCGTTAGCATCGTCAGCAGTGCTTTCCATAATGTTCTGTGTTCTTCTGTGACATCCTGTCATCGACGCGCTCTTGAAGGAGTTTCTGTCAGCTGTTCACTCCCAAGAGTTTTTACCATTGGTGGGTAATGACTCCCACTGTGGGACTCTGGACTCCCAATAGCTTAGAAAAGACTTTCCAGACTGATAGAAGCCTCTTAGCCTGCTTCATGCTGTCAGACAGGTTCCTTTTCAGAGATTTGGGGGTTTTTTTACTCCTTAAATCAAGCAGTAATCTGGTCAGAGCGTGGCCAGTGATAATGATCTCAACTTCCCTAAAAAATGTGATTAATCAGAGTTGATTTATGTTGTAACAAGGCAGACATTACGTATTCTCATTCAACCTGTTTCCCATTAATTAATAAAATCCTCAGTCAGGACTGCATTTTAGATGTACTTGAGTTGTGTTTTTGTCCGTAAAGTCATATGAAAATATGTTTGATTTAAAACAAAGTGTGAGAGAAAAAAGTGTGTTAGAGAAGAATTGCCATGTCACATCTCTGCCGTTCCTAACAGGTTTCACATTCCTGATCTTAAACTGTCTATGAACAAAGGCAGAAATATTCCCAAGCGTTCCTCTCCAACACACGTGAACCATCCAGATCTTATTTTTAGCTGGTGCTGTCATCATGACGTTGAATATTATAGCAACCACTATGAATGAGCATTAAGAAACATTTTCATTGTGCTAAAAGGATCAAATTGGGTTTCAATAAAAATTTATGAAAGCTAGCTGTTATGAAACAATGTAAAGGGTAAGACCATGAAGTGGCCTTATTAGTCTAATTAGGCTTGAAACCTTAACCTGAACCCTCAGAGCAACATAAAGACAGTTACAAAGTCAGCCTTCTGTCACCTGAAGAACATTGTTGTTAGTTTATAAATCACTGAACATCTTAGCACCACAATACATTAAAGACCTGCTGTTGTATCAACCTTCTAAACCACTCAGGTCTTCTGGTTCTGGTTCTGGTTCTGCTCTACATCCCCAGAACCAGAACCAAATGAGAAGAAGCAGCATTCAGCTTCTCTGTGAGTTTTTTTTTTAATCAAGGCTTTAAAACCCCACCTGTTTAGAGCTGCCTTTGATTAATAACAATGGAAACTAGCTGTTATGAAATACACATCAAATGATTAATACATTTGATGTGTATTTGATGATAGTTACTCTTGATTATTTAAACAAAATGTAAAGCTTGTGGCTTGTTTGCTGTTCCAACTATATTTGGTTATGTTATGTTTTTATCAAGTAAAGCACTTCTAGCTGACTTGCTGCTGAAATGTGTTGTACAAATAAACTTGATTTAAGCCCCGTCTTGAGCAGCCCTCCCTGTCCACGCAACGCAGCTGCAGCTGTTCATAGGATTACATTGATGCCATGTGTCATCACAGTCATTTGCAGCACATTGTGTGCTATGCAGCGGAGAACACAAAGAGACGGTGAATGTTTAAGATTAGCCATTTTTAATGAGAGGACGGAGAAGACATTTCTGACATCTTTGAGATGATACCAAGCTGCTACCGTAGCTACAAAGGGAAACTGCTGTTTATTGAGTTAGCATTGTGACCAGAGCTTAATAAAATTACAGTCAATTACATGGAACAGGCTGATCCCTGCTGCTGTGATGCACTGCAGGATACGAGGCTGGGTTTACTGTGCTGTTATTTGAATTAGTATTTCTCATGATTATGCCAATACAAAACACATACTTAGCACAAAAGGTGAGAAAATTTGTGTGTAATTATTTGTCTGTTTTAACAATCCGCCACTCCCGCATCATCATACCGCCTCTACCAAGTGCTGTTTGGCACAAAAGAGGATAAAACATGTTGTTTTTCTGGCACAACCTGCATATCCGCCTCTGCTGATCGACCCGCAAATGTGTTTTACTTACTAATATGGCATCATTGAGTGGAAACAGAAAGGTTTTCCAACAGTATAACGTTGTTACCAAGAGGCATTGTTACAACAAAGAACAGAAAACTCTGCCAAACACAAATTTCTTTAATTAAAGTCAGGATTTTCTGGACAAATTTTTTGTTTCATTCAAAATCATACATAGCACTTTTGTAAGTAAATGTTGTTGAAATTAAGTTACGGTAGTTGTTTAGTTGGCTTGGTTGATATTTCTTCAGCTATTATAATGTTGTTTTTTTTCCTTTCAGATTTTACTGTATTCAACTTGTTTTCAATCCAGTAGCTGAACAAAGATCTATCCTTACTTTTTTTTTTTTTCAAATAAAAAAAATAAAAAATAAACATCTGGGTAAATAACCTGTTTCAATTTGGAAATTGCAAATTTTTACAAGCTGTTTGCTTGAAAGACACAATTTATTCCCATTTCTTAAGCTCAATTTACAAAAAATACCAAAGAGTTACTGTTTCTCTGAATGGGAAACTGAGAGCTGTTAGCTGAAAACTGTGTAAATAATCTGCTAGAAGATGAGGCATTTCTTCTGCCCTGCGCCCGGCACAATTTCTGTTGTTCCACGTCCATTACAATTTCTGTTTTTCCCCTCCAAATGTTATTACCTCTAAGTTTTGGAAGGAAGCACGGAATACAATAAAAATAAATATCAATTGAATTTAACTTTAAGCTCTTTGGGGATCAGGTTGTAGTCTATAAACCATGTTATCTTTCATTGAGCTGTCCAGCAAATGCAACTGAAGGTTCTTGGCTAGCCTCATGATATGCTGGACTATAACACTTTTCACTCCAGTGGACTCGTATGGAGTTGAGTATAAAATGCCCTTTGGTCTCCATGATAGGGTTGGAACAAGTACTATTAGTTTGTGGGATGACAACATGGTTGATCCTATGTTTGTAAGATATAAAAGCAAAGTGTCCCGTATCTGGTTTTTACAGTCAGCATAAAACATTTCCAACCTTTAAACTTGCTTTTTATTGGCACTTGAACCCAGTTTACCTTGGCTTCACGTATTTTAGAGCTATTGCCACACTTACAATTGTTGGACAATACTTTCAATTCTCCGACTCAAACCAACAATAAAACCAAAGACAAACTCATCTACAGAGACAGAAAAGGAGAAAAGAACAAGAAGAAGGAGGGAACAACTCAAACTCAGTGTCAATTTATTTATAAAGCACTTTAAAAACAACATGAGCTGCTAACAGCTGTAGGGTAAAAACAAAGTAATAAAATCATCCCATAAAACAATAAAAGTCCTCAGGCTTTACTTGAATACCATGGAATAAAACTGAGTCTTTAGAAGCATCTTAAAGTTCAACTCAATTATGTTGTTTCAGTATTTAAAAAAATACCTCTGTAAATTTCAGACAAATGAATTACACTACACAAAAAAGTTAATAATATTCAGCTTTCAGGTGAAATCTCTGGATGAACCTGAAATGCACTATAACCTTACGTTATGAATATAGTGTCAATGCAATATCGGTGTGCTCAATAGTCATGTCACAAAGGACATTTTTGAAAGAAATGATTGTTGGGGAATATATTTTAAGAGTTGTCAAGTTGTATTTTTCATGCTCATGTAAAGTCTCTGAGCAGGAAAAGCTCACACTACACACACATAACAGCCAAACATGTTGAATGTCAAATAGTAGGAAACACAGATTAGAAACAAGAAAACACACATGTACATAACCTGATATTGTCACCAATATAATCACCATGGCAAGATTTTCCAATATTGTGCAGCCCTATGACCTTTACAGTGACTTTCTCTAGTCAAGTATATCTTTACAGAATATTTCAGCAGCAAGGCTCTTCAGAGTTCTTTACATCATAAACACATCATACAGTCACCAATTGTGAAACAAGCAATAAACATTGTATTTTATCAAATGCCATCATAAGAATCAGCAATAAACATTGATCTTGATAAATGTTCCGCTTACTATTAATCAAAAGTAACTCTAAACAGGTGGGTTTTAGTCTAGATTTAAAGGAAGTCTGTGTTTCAGCTGTTTTGCAGTTTTCCGTAAGTTCAATTTGTGGTCTGTGAAGCTGAATGTTGCTTCTCTGTGTTTGGTTCTGGTTCTCTGGGCTGCAGAGCAGAACCAGAGCCAGAAGACCTCTAAAGCTGCTAAAAACAGGAATGTCCAACTTTTCAAAGTTTCAGTTCTTTTTGCACAACTTTACCGTTCCACTAATAATTAGCTTAGCAGCTAAATTCACAACAGGTGAATTTGAGCCACGAATTGATCGATAATAAATGTCCTGATTCGATCAGAATTGAATCCTTCTAAAGGAGGATTTTTTTCCAAAAAAGTTCCTGAAACACTGGATAGCTGAATGGGTTGAATAGCACTGTGCTCCAATCTGATGGTGGAAAAACATTGAAAACAACAAACATCTGTGTTGCTGAGCTCATATCTATTTAAGCAATAATTTAGCAGCAAGAAGGGATTTTGAATGAAAAATGTTTCTTAACTGGTCGCTGTTTGGTTTTTCATTCATTAATTACAGATCCTCCAATTAACTTGATTAAAAATTTTTATTGCGTCTCACCACTATTTTTTTAATATGCGATCTCTTCATGTGAGATCTTGTTGCATCCCTAGTCCGTAATAGTTTATTGATCACTTCGAGATTAGATTCGAATATAATAGTTACAGTTACATTTACTGCAGCACACTTTTTACCCGCTGCTGTTTCGTGAGCCATTTTTTTGGCTACTGTCTACAAACCTGCTTCTGCTTGTTTCATGGCGTTTTGTTAAAGATGTTTCTCCTTCTGTCTCAGCAGAATCGGCCGACGAGGGAGATAACGGCACGTGGATAGAGGACACCATCAGGTGTGGGGCCATGCCCCACTGCTCCCCACAGAGCCTTCACGCCGCCATGCAGCTCGTCAACATCCAGACACTTGCCTTCACGCCGTCACACACTCTCCCGTGGAAAGTCTTCCTTTACACGCACACCTTGCACGCCGACACATCCTGCAGCACGCTGGTGCTGGGGGAGCTGCTGTACGCCAGAGAGCTAAGTACAAAACGCTCAGCTGAAGGAGACATGGAGGGCGACGAACAAACGCAAGCAACAGTGGATGGAGATAAGGAAGTTAAAGTGACTCTTCGGCAGCAGCCGCATGATGTTCGCGCCCTGAGGGTCTTTATGTCAGTCCTAACCACTGTACTGCACACACTTTCCTCTGAGGTGGCTTAGTTTATTTAAGCCTAAAGTGAGTTGTTTAGTTGATGTCTCTTCTACTGTGATGTTATGCAGTGCCTTGAAAACTGACGTGGTTGAGAAAAGAATGATTTGACTTTGACACAGTAACAGGACAGTACACACTAACACTTGTTACAGATGAGCCTGAGTAAAAGGTACACAAAAGCTGTTCATATTTTCTGTTTAGTCATATCCAAAGTGTGCTACACTATGAAAAGCTAAATAAAAATCAGCTGAGGTTCATGAATCTCCTGTTATTTTGTTCTCATAAAGCAGAGTAAAGAAGAAATCCTTTGATTCGTTTCTGCCTGATGACAATGGAACCACAATGAACTGCTTTCATTAAGATTCAATTATTTTCAGGTGGAGCAGGGATCTGTCAAAAACATTTTTAATATTAAATAAAAAAAATAGTGAAGGCTTTTATTTTGGAGGGTATGTGATGCTCTCATTTGGACAGTACACCTAGCTGCAGCAAACAGAAAGGGGCGGAACAGACCACTGTCAGTCTCATACTGTATTTGGAAATGGGACCATTGCACTCCGGAAATGAAGGGGGCGCTATGTCCTATATTATTCGTGGTCTCCCACTTTTATTTCCTTTTAATATCTGTGATATACCTTCACCTTTAGGAAGGATTTTCACTCTCAGAATGTTTTTGAACTCTTCTCTCTTATTTATGTAACGGATATTAAGTAAATGGTGAAATTCTTGCTAAAATATGTGTTGTAAATAGTACCTTTGCATGTTTCATAATTATCTTGTAATGAGTGGTATTTGGCGCCCCCTACTGGTTGCATATAAATGCAAGAGAGAACCGGAAATTCCACACAGGCTGTTTTACGCACTGTTGTGGTAAGTCATCATATCTAGTTCTCCTCTGACTAGTGTTTGTAACTGTGTTCAATTACTGAATTGGAGTTTTGTTCCGGTGAACAGAGTGACCGGTGGACCAGTAGGGGAACCTAACTGCGCTATTTGTGTCAACTACTCATTATAGGTAATTATGTTATATGAAATGTCAGAAATTTGGTGTCAGTTGTGTTTGTCGGTTTGTCTGTTATGTTCAGTGATGGCATAGTTACTTTGAAAAAGTAACTTTAATCATATTACTGATTACTCCTTGAAAAAGTAACTTAGTTAGATTACTGACTACTTGATTTGGAAAGTAACTAAGTTACAATAAAAGTAACTTTTTTAGTTACTATCAGCAGCTGCTAACAACAACACCTGTGAAAGTTACATTGGTCTTTGCCAATACTCAATTGTAAGTTATTTTATAATGGTAAAATCAACAATGTGTCTCCACTCATAAGGTTGAACTAAAGAGGAGATTGTTTAATGGTTACAACAGTATAAATAAAAAAAAAGTTAGTAATTTGTATTCTGTCCTTAACAGATGGGCTGAACTGCGTTAGACAAATAGCGAACAAAGAGCTCCAAACGTTGAGGCGTCTGAACTTAAATTTTTTGTAAAACTGAAAAATAAGCATAAAAAGAACCAAACATGAACAGTTTGCACGTCTCAAGTACAGACATTACTATATGAAAGACAGAATTTTTACACGTAGTGCCACAAAGGCTGGACATGTTTAACAAGGTTAAAGATGATACAAAAACCTAAATAGCAGACAAACTTATGTCAAACAACATTTGAGCACAATAACCAGTAGGGGGGGGCAAACCCTACGCCCTTTGTGGTCCACTGTTGTCTGGAAAACTCTAAGAAGGATTTTAAAGCCCCCATTTATTCCCCCCAGCCTCCAGTTTGTGCGTTACGGCCCTGCGTTTTGGCTCCACAACTCAGATGGCTGCTGTACATATTTGTGACACTTATCTTAATATTAATAATTATAATGGCGTTTAGTTGCACAACTTTACGGTCTCGTTCATTCGTGGCTGTTTTCACGTTTATTGCGCTGATCATATTAATCTCGATGTTTGCAATTTTCTGGAGCGCAAAGCGAAGCTCGACGTCATTCAGAGGGAATATATTAACTTGACATTAACAAAGAGACGGCGGGACGGATAATCTGGGAAATGATGAACAGGGAGAGTCTGACTAAAACTACCTTAATGACGACAAATTCTGGGATTTATTATGAGTCTCTGCTTATTTCCAGGCCCAAATGAGTAACTTCACGTTCAAAAACGAGCCCAAAAAACCCGCGACTCATTCAATGGTGATAGAAACTCAAAATAGTTCCTGTTTTCCACCAACGAAATGCGCATCTCCCTCCATTGTTTACATTTCTGTCGCATAGAGACTGGTCACTGGACAAGACGAGTAGAGGAAATACAATTAAATAACAAAAGAAGGTAGTAACGCACAGTGATTTTGATAAATAACTTTAATCTGATTACTGGATTTGAAATAGCAACGCGTTAGATTACTCGTTACTGAAAAAAGCGGTCCGACGTCGTTACTGACAACACTGGTTATGTTTGTCTGTTGTATTAGCCAGTTTGTCAGTTATGTTTGCCAGTCTGTTAGTTTATCATCTGTTTCTATGACGACATGACATGGCCAACTTTGTTCTCTGTGCTATTTAGTAATTTAATTATTAATTTTGATTGCTGTATTTATTTTTCTAATTTATTTCATTTGTAAAAGAGAGATCAAATTGTGTTGTATTAATTTTGAATATGTATTATCAATCAAAACCACTATACGTCCACGTTAGAAAAATATTTTGCTAAACTTCATTGTAATAATTATTTATAAAACACAGGCTGTTTTACGCACTGTTGTGAGTGACCGGTGGACCAGTAGGGGAACCTAACTGCGCTATTTGTGTCAAATACTCATTACAGAAATTCCAGTTGACTGTCTCCGTGTGTGTGCATTACGGGACGGGTAAGAAGGAAGCTGTCACATTTACTCACAGTTTTTAACAAATTCTGTAGTTTTCGGTGTACTTCTTAATCTGCTCCTTACTCGCATCTTTTCGGGCCTGATACTGCCTCTAGTGGCCTGGGGGTGATAAAACAACTAATCTTATTACATTACTAAATCAGAATACCACAACGTCTTTATTATTTCTTATTAATTCTGACATTACTGGAACAGTAAAAGATAAATTCCCTCAAAAAAGAACATGCCTTTTAATTTTCTTAAGGAAGTAGAGCTAATTAAATGAGATAAACACTCACCTGCTAACTGCTACTGCTGCTAGTCTGGAGGAGCCGAGTAGGTGAGTTGCTGGGTGGGAGCGCTAAGCTGGAGCTTTGGGTAAGTAGTCGGTGCATTGTATGATCAGGTGTTACTCAGGGCCGGCGGCATGGGCTGGGCGGGCATTGAGGGCCCTTGCCCGCCCACAGCGGCAGCCATCCCTGGACTGGAAGGCGTTTGTTATTTTTACCTCAGAGTGGCCAATTCTCTGTTATTCCTATATTGATTTGATACTGTAGGGGCTTCCGCACTTCCCATATCTGTGCCCTCTGTAACTTTTTTCCCTCTGTAACTTTTTTCAGCAGTTAAAATTGTTTAATCTGTTGTTAACACGTCGTAACCTGCTTTTCCGAGCAGCGCTCCGAATAGCGCTCATTTTAAACACAAAATGAGCGCTATGACGCTCGCGCTGGGTTTACACCTCTACGTAGCGAAGGAGACCTGCTGCTGCTGTGCAGAGCTACTCAGGTGTATGTTAGAATCATGGGAACAAACTAGCAAACAGCTGTTCAATACAGGCAATGTTAGCTAAGAGATGACAAGCTAATACCAGTGTAGCACCTTAAGCTTGTTAAGTAGTAACCTGTAGGCTGCTGATGTTGTCTATGTTCAAAAGTGGGTGGGACTTGTTACATTCACTTGAGTAACTTTTTTTTTGGAAAAAAGGTACTTATAAGAGTAGTTTTACTGAATTGTACCTTTTTCTTTTACTTGAGTAATATTATTATTGCTACGTAGAATGATTTTGCCCCCGTTAATCTCCACTGGAGCTGGGGCTGGTGTTATGGCAACTCCAAATCACAGGAGATTCAAGGATTCTTTGAAAATGTACGAATAAATCAAGGCAAAACTCCAGGCATGTTTTTAATGAGGAGATAGCATTATAAAAGGACATAAAGCTAAAAAAAGATGATTTTGCATAACATCCCACCTTTAAATAAACACATCAGTTGAAGAACCCATTGTCGGATGGATTCTGACAATGGGAGAAAAATGTCACCTCTTTTCCCAAAGGTTTGTTTTAGGTCAGTCACAATTATCAAAATAATTTCTATTTGCTAAATGACACAGGAATGAGAATTTTGCATTACTGTCTTCAAAATCTGAAATTTACATACATTTCCTCAGTATTTTGCAGCAGTCCTTTTGAACTCTATGACCTTGGTCTCTACTTTCGGGTTTCCTTCCAGAACAATACTGTGGTTGGAATGAGTCTTGGTCTTTTCCTTCTGACGGAACTGGTTGAAGTCCGGTTTCTGGACCGCCTCACTCACACATGCCTTTTCAGATTTCCCCACAACTTCTCCATAGGATTGAGGTAAGGACCAAAACACTGACTTTGTTCTCCTCAAGCCACTTTAAAAAACACTTTGGCTGTGTGCTGAGGGTTGCTGTCCATATGGAAGACCAATCTGCTTTTACTTCCTGACTGATGTCTTTAGCTGTTGTTGCTTCAATATTTTCCCCACGTAATGTTCTTTCCTCATGATTCCATCTGTTTTATGATGGAATTATAAAATTTGTTCTGCAGCAAAATAGCCCCTCAACATGATGCTGCCACAACCACGCTTCACAGTTAGGACGGTACAGGCATCATCCTTTTTCCTCCAAATGTAACAATGGTCAGTAAGTTCAATATGTTCCGTTTTATTTCCATCAGACCACGGGACATGTCTCCGAAAATGAAGATCTTTGTCTCTGTGTGGATTTGCAAACTGCAGTCTGGCTTTTTATGTTTCTGTTAAAGTAAAAGCTTCTCCCTCACTGAGCGACCTTTCAGCCCAGGACATTTCACTGTGGATAATGACTCTGTCTCACCAACTTTAGCGGCATCCTCTGGGGTTAATCTGCACACTTTGGACCTGAACCTGTTCATGTCTGAGACACAGAGCCCGTCTCCTTCCTGAGCGGTGTGATGGTTGGACATTCCCATCATGTCCATACTTGGATGAAATTGTTTAAAGAGTTGAATGCTGCACCTTAAAACATTTGGAAATTATTTCCTGAGTTGAACCAGAATGGTGCTGCTCCTGATATCTTGGCTGATTATATTTTAGACATTCCCATTGAGTCCAACAAAAAAGCAGAAAGTTTCAGGTATGACGGTAAAACACTGTCAGTTAACCTCTCAGATGTTTCCGAAGCCATGACATCATCATCTGAGCTTTCACTAGTTATTTAAAGAGATAGTAATCATTCTGTATGTAAACTGCTGCTTTTGAGGGCATTAATAGATAAATGTTTGACATATTCTGTCTCTCATTATTCTGGCATTTAATAATCAAAATTATTTTGGTAATTGACCTAAAACAAGACAAACCATTTGGTCTGGTTGAACTACAGATGGGGAGAAAGAAAGGTGCAGACTTTTGGTTTCAACAGTTTCTCCTGTCGTAAGCTTGGTTGAAGCTAAGCTCACGACATATTGCATAAAAACAAAAATAATCTTTATTTTCTAACTATCTGAAAAATACAGATATTTATTTCTACATAAGTAGAAAACATAAGTTGTCACATGTGAGTGACATCTTTAGTCTGGACAAATCTGATAATCCAGAGATTTGATTAAATGAGTTAGACCAGGCTGGCTTTCTAATGAACGAGGCGTAATAATGTGCTACTGTCTTAAACGGCCCATTTAAGGGAATCCATTTTCAGTTTCTCGCTGTCATTTCTTGAACCTCTCCACGCTGGGTCTTCCACTCTGTTTCCGTCCTCTAGCCCGGCCCCTCAGTGGAACAGCGCAGCTGATTGGGCCTCGCTCCGGCGTGACGACACACCCTGCCCTCCGCTGCCGGGCGCCGCCACCTGATGCTCGGCAGACCTGAACTTCAGTCTTGACAGCGAGCAAGAGGAGCGTAGTGCTGCGGCTCTAGCTGTTTCCAAACCATTCAGCTTCTCTCCGTGGATTTCTGAGGCTGTTTGTCTCTGATAAGAACCGTCCAGGGGAGGGAGAGGCCGACTCCTCGGAGGCAAACTCACTGGAAAGAGAGAAAGGAAGTTTGAGTTCAGACGGTAAGCTTTACTCTAATATGTCATATCAGATTTGTAAAAATGTCGGAGGGCATGTTTCAGTTTTTTTTTTCCTCGAGCTGCAACTGAGAGGTTGTTATCTGTTGGGAACCGACGGAACAAACTCACCCGTCCTGTTGCTCAGGTTTTTCGGCTGGCGGTATTTGCTGGAAACTCTATTCGAATAACAGCTGAGGCCAAATATACCGTCCGTCCAGCGCCTCGGTTATATTTGGAGTGAGCGCGAGCGCCAAGCCTGCTGGATGAAAAGATAAACATTTCCTGATTTATTCCGTCTTGTGTCCAGCAGAGGAAAGCCAGACCGTGAAGAGAAACCTCCACGAAGGGATGGATTTTCAAACGATCCTATTGAGTTTAGGTTTGTCTGTATTACAGTGCCACAACGCTCTCTTCGGTTCTGTACAGTGACATAAAGTAGATACGTCCTGATACTGATAAGTATCGCATGGCTACATAAAAAACACTTTTTTTTATGTAAATAAGGTACTTTTTAGTAGCAGGTAGGTTTACATGCTGTTATTTTTAGCAGGTAGGCCTAAACATGTTTTTCATAATCATTTTTTTATTGCCTCGTTTTCATTAACTTCTAGGAAAAAAGGGATGAGATAATAGACATTAAGAAAATATAAGTCTTTGTGTAATTGATCTATTTAATGTGTTTCATTTGGTGATGGAGTTACAGACATAAACTTTTCAATACTATTCTGATTTATTGAATATGTATATTGTGTCTGATGTCCATATGATCCCAAGTAACTAAAAGAGGAAACCTTAACTTTAAAAACAATTCACACTTATTGTTTTTAAAACCTGTTTTAATTTAATATTTCTAGCTTAATTTGACACTTTTGACACCTTGAGCTGTTTATTTTCCGTGGATTGTTCTATCTACAGCATTATGTATCTGTGATTTGTTTGCATTATTTATCACCGTTGTATTATTAAAAAACTAGACCTTCACTAAATTTTAAAAAGCCATACAATATCACAACAATTTCAATTTATTGCCGACAATATCACAATACTAACCGCAACAAATCCACATTTTTCTGACTCCTATCTTTGTGCTTCCAGCAGTTTGTGTGACATGTATCATCTGGATGATTGTAACAATGTCAGCTGGGAACATACTCACAATTTACTGTACCAAGTGGCCCGGAATCGCTTTTCAGTTCATAGAAAAATGGAAAAATAAAACTTAGGTATTCAAAACAAAATATGCTCTCTCCATCACAACTTGGAATCCCTAAGTGTCTTGTTGTTGCATGGACCTCAAGAGAAAGTGCAAAACAGTTTAAGTCAGGAGTCGGCAGCTTTTATAATCTAGAACCAATTTTTCCCCTTTTCCATAATAACAAAATGTGTTTAGAGCCGTAAATCTTAGTTAATCCCCTTTTTTTTATGTACACTTACTGTACAAATCCTTTTTCTATTTTAGAGTTAAAGAACAAAAAAAATGTATATAAATTTTAGGTTTCAAAACAACAATAATAAAGACATTTTCTTGAGTGAAACATTTTATATATATATATACATGAAAAATAACAAAAAAGCATGGTGCTTGCAGCTAAATGACAAAATTAAGAACTAAACAAGCAAAGAAAAAAATAAAATTTATATTAGCAAAGTGGTAAAATAAAAAGTAGCTATGATGCATAAGCAACTTTTTTGAGCTTTACATCATTTTAGAATGTTATCCCTCTCATCCAAAACAAATCTGGAGTGTTGCTTTGATTCTTTCATCCATTTTACACCTCTAACTGAAGTAATGACATAAATGTGTCACCTAAAGTTAAAGAAAAGATATATTACGCCTGAGAAGGTTTATGGGTCTGTGTGAATCATAAATTGGTAAAACATTGATCGGGTATAAGCTCCGAAGACATGGTGGAAACTAAACATAGGATAATAAAATCAGAGGTCACAGGCTGTTCTCGCGGTTTGCCTAGGGTGGAGGCAGATCCCAGAATTTGGATTGGAAATCAGATGCACTGTTGGAGAAGAATGCCAACTTCTCCACACATACACAGGTTTTTCTTCTAATGGCTATCTTTGATTTGGAATCTACAGATTAAATACACAAAAACTGTTTTTAAAAATGCAGTTATATTTTTTTATTTATGCTTTAAACATTTTGTAATTGCTTATAAAGAATAAAAAGTATACTGGAAAAGACAAACTACTCAAGTTCAACACCGGAAGATGCTGTATCCCTAAAACAGCAATATCTGAACAGCGTCCTTTTTCTTTCTTTCTTTCTTTTTTTCCCAAGTTAACACAGCAGAGACTTTAAAGTTAGAAACACTTATGAACACAGAAGCTGGGAATGAACAGTGAGAAATCTGGGGGAAATGCAGTGTAAGCTAAAGTCAACAAAAGGATAAATGTAGGTCGGAAAGCTGCAGCAGCTGCAGGCCTGTGAGGTCTGAGTCCAGCAGAGGGTTCCAGAGAAACCTGCTGTCATGTCTGAACGCAACAAAATACTCCTCAGAATTTGTTTCAGCACATTACTTTAACACTGCCCTCAAGTTGAATGTACTGCTCTGACGATGCAATACCTTAGTTTTAAAGAGGTAGTATTGCGTGTTTTCCGGCCACATAGTATTATTTTATAGCAAAATCAAGTAACTATGTTGCCTTCAGTTGTTATAAAAATGCTCTACTGTATATATCTAATATGACTTAAAATAGATCTCACTTTGTTATTTAACTTTTTGAAATTGGGCCTCTGTCTCTTTAAAAATTCCTGCTCTTTCTGAAACTCAGACCTTCAGGAAGTCATCATAACGTCTCTCTTTTATTAAACCTTTAGCAACGTTTTTACCAGGTTTTCACTGAGAAGTAGCTCGCATAAAGAGCTCAGCAGATGTGGTGTTTCACCAGGTGTTTGCTAATTGCTGCTGGCTAGTCTGAAGGAGCTGAGTGAGGGAGTGATGGAGGAGGGCTGCTCTGTGAGGCGGAAGCTTGGAAACTGCAGCTCTGAGGAGGAGCTGTGTTTCGGAGGCGGTGCTAGGTCCACCCAGGCATCTTGGACCACTGAATGGTTGTCATGAAGGTTAAAGGATTTCTCAAAACTTGCATAAAATAATCAAAGCAACACTCCTGGTATGTTTTTGATTAGGGAATAACATTATAACATGATTTATAGGTCAAAACAGTTGATTTTTGCATAACACCGCCCCTTTAAGTTAGCTGGAGAACGATCTTTGGAGTTCAGATCTCCAGAAGACACAGTGAGTTTATCTCAATCTAGACACACACAGCCTGGTGTTATCTGTATCTGAGGCTTCTGAAATATTCATCCTCTCACCTCTGAATTATTTACTGTTGCACTGACTTGGTTTCACCTCAACACAAATGTCATTGTGTTTGGATGTTTGACAGGAAATGCGACGGCGTTCTAGAAAGAAGAATGCAGTTCTGGCAGTTCTGCTTCTCGTCACTGTCCTGTACTACTTCTATCCGTTCGAATTCCTCCTCACGGTGAGAACCCGAGCTAAAAAAGTGAGGTGAATCCTGTCCAACAGGAAACGACACCTGCAAGAGTTTGAGTCTGCTCCGTTTTCCCCTCCAGATGTAGTTCCACCAAACAAGCAAACATTGGTCGTTTGTGTCTTTCAGGGTTCGACTAAATTGCCTCCAAAGCAACTGAGCTGGCAGGTGGAGAGGCTCGTCAGCAAGGAGTCCTGGGCGGAGCAGGGAGATTATCTGCCTCTCAATGTGTCCTATCAGCTGCTGGCAGGAACGCCATCGACTCAGCAGAGTGAGTTCCACTCACAGTTGGCTAGTAACTGGTTATATTTACTCAGTTACACTTAATTGAGTAAAATTATGGGGGGAAAAAAATCTTTTAAGAGTATTTTTACTATGATGTACTTTATACTTTTACTTGAGTAATTATATTATGTGTCACTACTTTTGAGTAAAATTCCTGGATCCTCTGCCCACTGAGAGTAACTCCACTGAATGAAGAACAAGCTTGTTTTAACCAAAACGTCACCACACACACACACACACCTGCAGTTTTACAAGTTTCACATCGAAAGAATTTGATTTGGTTTCTTTTGCCTGAGTTTATTTTATAAATGTGTTCTTTATATGAATTATCATGTAGGTCTTTAAATATCAAATCTCCACATAACATCGTTGATCTCAGTAAAAGGTAGAGATCCTGATCCAACAGTAAGGAATAAACCACTGCTGAATGACTAAAAATTACACCAAGCCCCCAGTTCACACTGGTCAAAAACGCACTGATGAGCCCCAAGACTTTTGGGAAAATATTCACTGCAAAAACACAAAATCTTACCAAGTATTGTTTTGGTTTAGTTTCTATTGAAAATATCTTGATTAACTTGAAATAAGACAAAACAAACTTCTAAGAAACTTTTCCTCAAGATATAGGATTGATCTGTCGATCGACCCCAACAGATCGATCGAGTTGGGGGTGATCGATCTGTGAAAAGATCGATCACCCCCAACTCCTCCCTGAGCTGCTTTCTTATTTTTTAGACAATAATTCCTTTGTCTCATCAATCCTGTGGACTGATGAGACAAAAACTTAATTTTGGAAGGTGTGTCCCCCTTGCATCAGGTGAAAAACTAACACAGCACTTCACAATAAAAACAACATACCTGCAGTAAGACATGATGGTGGGTGTGTGATGATTGTGGGCCGATTTACTGATTCAGGACCCGGCTCTATTGATGGAACCGTGAATTCATGTCTCGCAAAAATGACCGTCCGGCAGTTCGTGACCTAAAGCTCAGTCACTTGTTTTCTGTAGCAGGACGAAGATGAAGCAAACCACCAAGCTCACCTCTGGATATCTCAGAAAAACCAAAACTAAAGGAAGGTTTTAGAGTGGCCTGGAAAAAGCCCAGGGTTAAGTCTGATTGAAATGCTGTGTCGTGACTGTAAATAGGCCGTCCACGTCTGAAAACCCTGCAATGGGAACAATTCTGCAAGAAACAATGGGCCACAGTTGCTCCACAAACACTTGATGCCAGTTGCTGGTTTAGATTAGCTCTTCTCTTTTAAAACATACAATTTTTATTAATTTAGCATTAATAAAAAATTCAACAATCAAATTTAGTTGTTTTAGAACAATGAAACGAACTCTAAATGACACCATTAACGAAGTGAGTGTTCTGGCCCTCTCTAAGCCTCACTAAAACTCTGACATTATAACCCTTATTGTATAAAAACCTGTCGGCGTCCCCCCCCCCCTCTTATTTGTAGCAACACACTTTGTAAAACAAAAAAAACTGTAAAGCAGATTACAGTCTGCCTTTATCCATCAACTAATGGCTTTAAAAACACTCCATTAAAAATGCATGAAATAAAGTGACAAATCCATTTTTCTGTTTTTTTTCCAATTTACCTACAGCAGTAGTCATTTTAAGTGTAGCAATAATTTGAGGAGTTGTGTGTTTTATTAAAAGCAAAAGATCAACATTTGTTGGGTTTAGAATATAAGATTATAAAAAGAATTACCTCATAAAGTCCACCGTCTCACTATTTCTAAAGCATATATTTGTCTGCCTAGGATTGTATTTGATAAGTTTTAATATTGCTGCACACCATTTATTTCAGTAACTCTGGCCTTTATTTATGTTTCTAAGGATGTTCTGCTTACAGTTAATGAAAATGATATTTAGAATTACACCAGTCATTACATTTTTAATAGAGAAATGTGAACTCGATGAAAATGATGTTTAAAGCTGCAGCTGTCTCCATGTCGTGACAGCATGTTATGAGACGGATAATCTGTGAAAAGATCAATCTCCCCAACCCCTCCCTGAGCTGCTATTGCCGTTTGAAGAAATGTGCAACTACCGACCAAAAACAACCAATCAGAGCCAGGAGGAGGGGCTTAGCGCTGTCAGTCATCCTCATGTACTCACTGCTCAATGTATTAATGGTGGAGGAACAATGTTTTTCCTGTTACAGGAAAACAGTTTATCCGCCGTCATCTGTGGCTATGCTAACTAGCCTGAGCATCCAGGCTGAGCATTCAGGATAGTTAGCAGTGTAACAAAGAGCAGAGGATGTCAATTTTTCCTTTTTTTCCCCCACATATTTTAACAAATATGTAAAAAATATATATATTTCATGAAAGTTACATACTGCAGCATTAATATTGAATAAAAGTTCTTATTTTACTTTTCAGGACTCATGTTCTAATTAATTAATATGACTGTATGTAGATTTTCATTCCTGTCTGGATAAATTTCAGAGTTCCTAACCATCGGCATGTCGTCAGTCAAGCGGAAGAAGGGCAGCTACCTGGTTCCCACGCTGCAGTCGCTCTTCTCTCAGTCGTCTTCTGACGAGCGCTCCTCCATGGTGGTGGTGGTGCTGATCGCAGACTTCGACGTTCACTGGGTGACCAGTACCGTCAGGGAAATCAACTCAACGTTTGCCTCTGAACTGGACCGAGGCCAGCTTTTAGTCATCCACGTGTCCCAGAAGTGGTATCCTCCTCTGACAGGTGCAGCAGATGAAATCCAGCCAGACGGGAAGCTACAGCAAAGTTCTTGCTGGTGGGTTATTCATGAAAGTCTCTCTGCTTCTTCTTGAAGGTTTGAAGAGGAACTACGACGACGCTCCCGACCGGGTGTCGTTCCGCTCCAAGCAGAATGTGGATTACTCCTTCTTGATCCACTACAGTGCAGGTCTAGGCCAGTACTACCTCCAGCTGGAAGACGACGTCTTTTCAGCGCAGAACTTTATCACAACTATTCGGAAGCACATTGAGGAGCAAAACGCAAAAAAGGGCACCTGGGCAATGTTGGAGTTTTCAGCCCTTGGTTACATCGGGAAACTCTACAAGTCCTCCGACGTTCCTCTTCTGGCTCGCTTACTTTTTCTCTTTTACCAAGAAATGCCTTGTGACTGGCTGATGTCTCATTTCCGACAGCTGATGACACAAAGAGAGACCATCCTCTTTAAACCCTCACTGTTCCAACACATGGGCACTTTTTCGTCATTCCAGGGAACATACAATAAGCTAAAGGATAAGAACTTTGAAGAGGGGCTATACACCAATCCCTCAGCTGAAGTGTATTCAAACATTTCCACCTACCAGAAGTACTTTCCCAAACTGGCCTGGGATCCCGGGGAGGAGTTCTTCTGGGGACGCTCTCCAGAAAGAGGAGATCATTTGACGGTGGTGTTCCTGGAGCCTGTGGTGGTGACGGGAATACTGGTGGAAACGGGATCAGGAGGAAAGGACCTCCTGGACTCCGGTCAGGTGGAGCTAGGTCAAGACGTATTCACTGCAGCGATAAAGAGCTGTAAAACCTTCCAGTCACTGGGAGCTTTTGTGAATGGAAAATTTGAGATGCGAGAGATAGACAAACTGCGCGGCTCTGCTTCTTCATGTCTGAGGATATTGGTGACAGCCGGGCAGAAAGACTGGTTGATCGTTCGGAAAATAAGAATCACAACGAAGTCCAGTGCATCCTGACGCCAAGCGTAGCTGGTCTGTCTGTCTTCCAGCCTGACTAACTTTTGGCTTTCCAGTTGGAGTAAGCATCCAACTGGAAATACTGGTGGTGGGGATGGGAGGTTGAGGTGTGTGGTGTTAAACTGTTCCTGTTACGAAACATCGACCATGCCTCAGTGGAGCTGCTTCCAACCTGGAGATGTTTGACCAAAGCAAACTATGTACAGTGATTAAACAGCCATAGTAGATAGTCAAGTAAATCCATTTGGTCTTTGTGTTTCTCACTGTAGGAATCTGCAGCATTTTTGTTTTTTTATGCTCCATTTTCCTCTAAACTATGTATTTGTACCTTTTTACTTAAAGCATAAATCACTTTTTGCAAATGTTTTCTTGCATCACATTTTCTAAAAGGAAACCCGTGCTACCTCACACATCAAATGTGTCATTTTCTTGGACCGAGGATTGTGTACATCAGTCTTTATTTATATGTAAAACCGTCAAATCTATCTGCTTGTAATATCTATCAGAGCAGCTGCGTTTCCATTGACTATATGATTGCGCAATCTGATGTATCGAAAATAAAATTGCTGCTTCAGAAATACAGGTTTATCGCCAAAATTTTGGCAATAAACCAAACTTTTTGATTAATAGAAAACCATTTTTTTGCGTCACACAAGTCACATAGTCAATAAGTGGATATCATCATCGGTGCAAACCGCAAAGAAGACAACAGGAAGTAGTAGAAGGATAACGCAGTGCTCATGTGTAATTTTAGTTGTGTTTCTTATTTAGTAGAAACACTGCAATTGTGAAATTGTCGTTTTTTCAATATTAGTGGAATATTGATAAGGTATTGCACACATTTCCAATGGAAACATAGCTACTGTCAGGCTATGAGTAGTTTTTTTAAATTATTTTCCAGACAAATGAACTGTTATCATTTATCTGAACTGTTTCAAGGTAACAGATGTGTGGCCTGAGGCAGGAGTCATTAAATGTGTTGTCTGACCAAAGCTGTTATTTATGCAAAGATGCAAGTTTGTCGCACAGCAAAAACTGCTGCTAAATATCCTGCTACCCAAAACCAGTAGATTTGTACACCAACTGGTTACTGGTACGAAGGTTTACTTTTATTATGACTTTTTCCACTTCCATGGCTGCGTTCAAAGTAATATTGTTCTAGACCAATAAATCAAACCAATTTTTGGTTGAAATTGTTTCTATGTGGGAAATGATTTACCAGCAGGTGCATTAGAGTAATTGGAATCCTGCAGTCATTCCAATTTGAAGAGGGATTAGACTGCAGATTCGAACTGAAAGGTATTCCTCCTGAAAATCTGAGTAAATTGACTTGTTTCAGACATTGTTCGGAAGAACAGCGGAGCTTTGGTTATAAAGATGGTGAGGGGAAACATATGAAGTTCAGAAAATGGCCGGCTGCTCAACTAAAAATGATCTCAGATGCTATAAAACTGAAACAAATGTAAGAAAAATTTGGAAGAAAATAGAAAACTACATTTCTGATATATTGAAGCATAGGCAAAACAGCCAATGATGATGAAGAGGGTCGAGAATTACCTGTTAGGTCTGTAACAATTAGATAATTTCTATGTAAAGCTAGCCTGGCCATTGCTTCGTAGCGTTTCTCCTTCACAAGTGAAGGTACATTATGTTAGCGATTTAGTAAAATCAGTTTCAGTCATTTAAAACTTCAACAGAGACCACGCCTCCAGCAAGCAATCGTTTCTTCGTAGCCAAGGCTCCAGACCCTCTGTCCGAAGCAAAGAACAAGAGGCTGCTTTTTACCAGGCTAAAGTGAAGCAAAACTATCAACAAGAACCTCCATCCATGTCCCACTGTGACAAATACAATGGATACAGGCATAGAGGAAAATGTACAACGAGATGCACAAGAGGTTGGGAAGTGCAGACGAGATGCCTTAGAGGTGGGTCTTGAAGAGTTCCTTTAAAATAACCGGGGTCAACACTGTTCTAGTATGGCTCTGTAGATCATCACATCATCTTGAAACGACACATGAAAACAATCTAAATTGTCTTTAACAGGCGTGGAGACTGCTGGCCAACAATCCTTTGACAAATAGAGTGACCAAGTTGTGACAATCCTTGGTACCAGCATTCAAGTAGATAAGTTACAATAAACAGTTTGTCTGTGACTTAAATTTATTTTGATATTGCAGGCAGAGAAGGTTTCGATTTGTGAAAGAACACACTGACTGGCCAGAACGCTGCACCCAAACAAAATCTTACCAAGTGTTTTTGGTTTAGTTTCTAGAGTAAATACACTTAGATTGTACACTTAGATTACGAAAAGTAACTTTTCAACAAGATATTGAAGCAGGTTTTAAGTAAATAGTTCCTTAATATTGATGAAAAAGTACTATATCCACTGGCAGATTATTGTACTTACAGCAACACATTTTCCCCATTATTTGAATAAAGTCTAGAAGATAGCACAGCAGCCTTAGAGGCTAACATCAGCTTGTCATACTGCTGTTCATGAGTCAAGAGTAGAAAAGTAAAGAGGGATAACATTCTGTGCAATAAGCACTTTAAAACTACACTCATATGTTTTGGTAATATGTTTTCTTTTTTTTCTGTTTCAAGATCAAATACTTACTTTAGAAAGATTTTTTTTAATGTTTTCTGTTTTGTATAAAACCATTTAGATTGTTACTGATTTTGTTTCAGATAAATCTATAAATACCACATTACATCTCCATTTATCTCATGTGTGGCAGTCAGTTAAAATTGTTTTCAAAAGTGTGAAAGAACAGAAGAACTCCTAAACCTAATCCCTAATCTGGCATGATCAGAAATAAATTTTACTCAGCAAGTATTTATTTGGCTATAACTGCCGACAGATACATTTATAAGTCAATAACACAATATAAACTTGTTGGAACGCATGTTTTTGCTCTGATGTTGGTAAAAAACAAAAATTAGGACAAAATCTCAGAAAGAGGGAGTCCATCAGTCGCAGCAGTTAATCTGATAATCCCTGCTGTGTCCTGTGAGCGTTTACAGTACACCAGGTACAAAATAGCCTTTGGCTCATCCAGCTGTTATTATTGAATCCATTAACATCATTTCTACACACTAATCCCTTTCCATTGAGCAACTATAATACTGTTTGTCTCCTCACTATGAAACCAGTTTAAGTGAATGGAAAATAGAAGTATACATGCGGCAAAAAAAAAAAATATATATATATATTATAAAGTTACCCTTTAACTGTCATGATGACACCGGTGTCCTCATGGACCCATTGACTTACATGCAAGCATTTGGAGGGTGACATTAAGGGGTTTTAGCATGCTAACCTTAGTTCCACAGCAGCTTATTTACATTGATATAAACATCTTTGATCAAAATTCAAATCTTTTGATCAAAATTGATACTGACATGCATTATCTGCCAGAGATATGCATGGTGGGTGAGCTGGAGGAAAGAACAATCCCTTTTTCTTCTGTTGCGTTCAGTGACGCTGGAACTCATAACACCGATCAGCTGACAGAACAATGAGACACTCAGAGCTGCGACGCAGCTTGTATCCAAATCATGCAAGTCTGTTAAACATGTTTCATTTACTTCGCATGTGTTTGTTACTATTAAAATTGTTGCACAGCTTCTGTGATCATTTTTCACCTTTTAGTTCAAATTCTTCTAGCCAGCGCGTCTTGGGGTTTGGGGCGGCTCCTCTTGTGTTTCCGTGGGGACTGATCTGTGGGGTCAAAGGTCGGCTGGAGACCCCCGCTCTGGGGGAGGAGCTTCGGTTAAACAGGCGGTGCTTTGTCTGAGCAAACAGTTAGGTACCCCTGAGTGGTTGCCAGGGGAGATTTGAGGATTTCACAATCATGCAAGAAAGAACCAAAGAACACTCCAGGTATGTTGTTGATGAGGGAATAACATTATAATATGATGTAAAACCCAAAACATGATTTTTCATAATGCCCCCCTTTAAAGTGACAGTTCAGATCATTTAGAAACCATCAAACATTTGTAGAAGGTTGCATTTGGATATTAGGTAACAAAAATGTATTAATAATCACACTTTATTTGAAAAAAAAACAAACAAAAAACTGAGAAACTGCAAACAGGTTAAGTGAGGTACAGTATCATCACATATTCCCAAAAGTATTGGACTCCAAATGCCTCAATAATTGTACTCCGACTTCCTGAAAACCAGGTTTTAAATTGTTATTCTTTATTTATTGCAGTTGTCGCGGAGTACCTTATGATTCTGTGTGGTGTTCCCAATATGGACTCCGGTACGCCCTGGGTTTCACTGCCAGCTCTACTTATCACAGACGGACTCTTTTCAGTCGCACTCGTTGGCTTGTCCTTTTGTGTGGCTTGAAGGTTTTGTTGAGCAGGAGATCCAGGCTCACGTCTCTGTGAGCCCTGGCTCCCACTACCAGCGGCGGAGCGGTTCTGAGACTTAGACCGGCCTTCAGCTTCTTTAGACGGGTCAGCAGCTTGCTGAGGTGCCTCCTCGCTGGTCTGAAAGAGAGTTTGCTGTATATTATTATTATTAAAAAACAATGAATTATCAAAGTTAAAAAAGCACAATAGAAGAAGATACCAGAGAGGGCAAAAAACAAACAAACCACAAAACAATTAAAGATAAGAAATTCTTCTGGTTTCTCAGTCTTACAGTGAGAACTTATAAAAATAGAGTACTGTTTGCCAACTACACTATCCTTTTTTATACTGAAAAGTATAAAAGCCAGTAGAAAAAGTATTGCATTTTGCAGTCATTTTTTACTGTGTATTTTCTTTATTTTGAAAAACGTACGTATTTTTTCACGTTCATTATACAAATAGTTTCTCAAGTAATCATTTCATGTATATTTCAATTTGCCGTCTGGGAGAAGACTTCAGCACAGAAGCAGAGTCTGTGTTGACCTTTACGGTGCTTTCAGTTAGACCCAAGATTCCAGGTGGAAAAACCCTGATGTTGGAATTCTGATAGGGAAAGTTGGAGATTGTTGAGCAGCTATTTACTGTACAATGTTTATTTATAAGCATTAATGTTTGAAGGCACAACATAGAGACAAATACATTGCTATCAGCTCGTGTTACTACTAGTATTTACATCCAAAGCAGCCAGTCATACTGGTTTGCTGACGTGGAAGTAAAACAGGTTCAGTTCTGGCACAGCAGAGCGAAGGTCCGACTTTCCAGAAAAATCATTTCCATTACTGTCATTGTTAGCAGTAGCAGCTAGCTTAATTAGCAGCCACAGCAATAGCCTAAAAGCAGACAACTGAATCTGCTGGCGACCTGTCCAGGGTGCACTGTTGTTTCTCTGTTTGTCATGTTCCAGGGATGGAGACTCAAACTCAATTCCCCGTTCTTCAGATAGATCAAAATTTTTGTCCAACGTTTTAGCTGGTCTTCAGCAAAAAAATTTATTTGTGCTGCTTTTGCTTTGCAGATATTTACAAAAGTTTAAAGGTCAAAAGATCAACCTCCACCCCAATATTATCCAAATCAAGCGAAATTGGTGTCTATCGTTTGCCATGTTTGTGCAGAAAACTTTCTTGTTTGTGTGACTTTTTAAAGATGTTGATTTAAAAAAAAAGTTTCCAAAGGTCACCAGGGGTCAAGCCCATGCCCCTCAATTTCACAAAATCAAACAATCAAACTCCACTCAGGCAAAATCCAAATAAAAACCCAAATAAAGTTGTTTCACCCTGTAGGACTCTGTGTGTAGCTGCAATGTTAGGAACCTTTTTATTACAATTTAAAGGCAGAAACAAGAATCAATGAACTAACTTATTTTTAGCTGCAAGCCAGGAGACAACAACTCAGCTTCTGCCAGCACAGAATGATGGTTATTATGTAATGCCAGTGATGATAAACTTTACATTGTTGTGTTGGGTTTTGGGCTCAGATCAGAAAGTTCTAGGATGTTTTCATTAGTAGAGGAAGCTGTTTTTCTTTCCAAAAGTAAAAATAGTGGAAATCAAAAGATTATTTAAAATTTGCATAATAATTTGAGAGTTTTTCTTCTCTTACTCAGAACATTTAGAAATCACAGTGTTTGAGGTCTGTGTGAATTTTAGATTTCTGACTTGCTTTTTACGTTCGGTAAACATAAATTGTTTACCGAACAATTTATGTTGTTCGGGAAACGCTTTTTTTTTTTTTTTTTAAACACACACTTGTTGGCATTTGCTTAATTTTTGCTTCCTTGTTTTGTTTGTTTTTACATATATTTTGTTTCCACATTATTGGGAAAATCCCCACAAATGAATTAATTTTTTACTTACATGTAATGTTTTATTTATATGGGATATAAATAAAATGTTTTATTTTATATCCCATATAAATAAAACATTCTGTCTTCTGGTGATACTCTAATGTATCACCAGAAGACACTTCACATTTTATATTGGTATTAATTTCCCAAAGGGAAAAGGGAAGTTGTTTATTCCCAAAGCTCTCCAAGGTGACTTAATTACTCTACTGGGGCTCATGTTACTTGGAAAGAAAAAAGCCTATTGTGATTCGCTTTTCTCTCAGTTAAAATGTCCACAATCTGCTTCTACAGAAGATACAACATTAGAAATGTATCGTCTTCAAGTCATTACTGAAGAAACGTCCTCAAAATGTTTTGCTGATATTGACGGCCTGTTAATTAGGGACACAGAAAGCAATTTATTTTTTTTAAGGAAATTTAGGCCTGAAGATGTACGGTTATAAAAATAAATTAGGGTACCACATGAGAGCTGAGTTTTTTTAACATTAGAAAATACAGATTTTATATATTTTTACAAAAGAAAGACGATTAAAGTAAGAAACTGAAACAAAAGAAACCTGTTTGCACATGATTAGAACACTGTTATTGGCCTTTTAAATTTTAACACTTATTTATTTTTAAAGTAGAACAAGTAGAGAACAAAACAATCGATCCAGTGTTGCAGAATACAAGGGAGAATTAAGAAGAGTATAGTCTGCTAATCAACTCTAGTTATTTACCTTTATGCCTTTATCTGGGGGAAAGCAGCACCAATACAAATTGCCCTCGATGTTCAAAATGTTTTTTTACAATTTCACTTATCTCTTTAACTACACACTCCCAAAACTTGGATATGCAGCAGCATTCCCAAAACGATCTTATCTTTAAATGAGCCTTTGATGGTCAAAAACATCAGGGAACCTTTCCTTAATTCTGAGTGTAAATATCATCAATTTGAGAAGCTCTGACTTAGTTATTTCTGACCCCCTGTGGCATGCGGGGTTTTCCAAAAATATTTTCAGTGTTTTGCATTCTGGTTTGGGAAGACTTCATCAAAACAACCTCACCTTTTCCCCTGCATCAGCCCATGTAAGGCCTGCAACTATGAGGAAGTGTGCAGAGAACACTTAGCTGTGACTGGCCCATTTTGAAATGAACCGCATAAGTCATTCAAAGGATACAGTACAAATATTTGCAGCAGCAGGACACTGTAGTAAAAGACAAATATACTACAACACAGATGGGACTGTTTACATTACTATCCACTGTGAAATTCAGGTCCACAAACATAGGGATTTTTTTGGTTTTGAACATCCCAATTAATAGTTATGTTTCCATCCAAATGTGGCTTAAGTTGTTGTGGAAAACCCTGCAGTCTGTGATCCCCTGGCTGATAGGGTGAACACCAGGTGCTTTCAAAATCTCCGGCGACTATAAAAGTTGTCTAGTGGACCTCAGAACTCAGCTCAAATGTATCCCAGTTCCTCTCCAATTACAGTGAACAGTGTTGTCACGAACAGAAGAGAGAGAACATCTGTATACTCCCCAGGGCAGTTTCGGAACCATTCAGACCTGAATTGGGACCGAAACGCCTCATGTTGCTTGGGTTGGTAAACACCTCCGAGGTGAAAACAACCTAAATGACTCACAGTCACAACAAAAGGATCAGTGACTCAAGGAACACCTCTGACCCTTTCCGTCTGCCATGTCCCCAAGTAAAATCGTCTACTGGCAGAACTTGACCCGTTAAGGTTTTTTTTTTCCTGCATGTGGTAAGTTTCATATTCTGGGTCAAACTGGGGGTTAAAAACAACCTTTTGAATGAAAGGTGAAACATCTACCAGGAAAAGAGAAAAAGCCCCATTATTAAGGCACCTGGGACCACCGAGCCCTGGACGTACACAAAGAAACCTTAAACATGAAAAATGCTGTGATCAATGAATTTGTTATTGTTGAGTATTTTTATAGATTTCTAATTGATTTTTTGTAATAATTAGACCAACCACATCTCCTATGTAGCTTCTCATGATCAGAAATAAAAAAGTCAACATAAAGTTGTACCAAATTAGCATAAAAGCAAACGTCTGGTGGCGATGGTGGAAGGAGTTGGTTCTGTAATACTTATAATAAAGGACATCTTTTCACATTGATGTAATGTGGAGGAAAACAGATAAAAACAGCTTTGATTTGATTGATAAAATAATATTTAAACGCATAATTGTAATTGCGAAAGTTGTTTTTATGTGGCTAGAGAGTCACATATAAACTTATGGTGGTCTGGATTTTGCCCCTGAACCTTGAGTTTGACATCTTGTGCTCTAAATGCTCCACCAAGCTAACATTCAGTCCATATGAGATCTATAACATGAGGGTAGCTTTAGACACTAACTGGAGTTTAATGATCATTAAATATCTTTAAAACACAGTCTGAAATAATCTTTTGCAGTTTTTCTATTTTAGCAAATCAGGACTTAGTTATTGCCTTTAATTTGGAATAATGGATTCGTCTTATGGTCTGGAATATTGGAAAATTATTTATTTCAGTTCTTTACGGTGGTAAGTCATGTGGAACAAGGAAGGAAAAACTGATATTCACAGATAAGCGTGCTGACGTTCAGACAGTACTATGTTATTCCTGCCATAAAATTACAGATTTGTTGGATTAACACTCTCTCACACGCCACTTGCAGTGTGACCTCAACAGAGGTTTTTTACGATGTAGAATTTATGACGCTCTGTTTAAATTGTTAAGCAATCCCAGGGACTACTAGTTAACAAGAGGGAATTCTGTGTCCATGTAATGCTTTATGTACTCTGTTTTTCTTTTAAATAAAAAGGGAAAAAAAATGTGTTGGAAGCACTTTGCTGTTTGATTACTCTCCCCCTGCAGTGATGTGGCTGAGGACCACTTCTACACTGTCCAGTACTGTGAGAGTTAACTCAGGTAAGTAACCTGGTCAGGAAGCAGCTGCTCTTTTTATCTCATGCTGCACAGGTGTGAAACATAGCAACTCTATTGACACAACCTGAAGTGTCTGTTACAACAGAAATGACATTTATTAATTTATCTTGACAGGGTCACTTTAGAGCAGTGATGGAGCTGGGTCTCCACTGGGGGGTTTCAATAGGATTCAATATAAAAGTACTAAAATATGATTAAAAAATTTGTTGTGATAATTTTACTCCTACAGTATTTATGAAAACAAAATTTTAATACAGCCATTATAAGTAATAGAGCTATTATAAATTGCATAGTCATTATAGCCACATTTAATTAGGTTATAAGCAATGTTTGTGCATTTGAGGCAGCAATAGATCAGAACATATTCAAACGTTGAGCCTGTTTTGTGGGTTAAAGAGGCTGACAGGTTTTAGAGCCACTGATTTAGAACAATAATAGATACAGAATGTTCAACGATGCAACAGACTATGAGGTTACCAGGCAACAACATAAACTGGGGTAAGAGGAAGTTGATGGAAGAGAACCTGCTGAAGGTGAAGGTACACCACTAGAAGCAAGATGGAAGTCATATGTATGAAAGTGAGGGGGGAGATAGGTGGGAAAGTGAATCTGAATGAAGCCTGAAGGCCTCGGTGTGTGTCATTGTAGACACGATGGACGTAAAAGGTTCCAGACCAGGAAGCAGCGTTATGACACACCTCTCTGCACTTTGCCTACTGTTAATCACTCCTTACCCTCTGACAGTGTCTTGCCCACGACCAAAATAAATCGATTAAAAACGAATGTAAAAGCAGTCAATCATGAAATTTTTTTTTAACACAGCACATAAAATTTACTTTAGTTTGACTTGATTTATGAGAGTCAGACTGATTTATTCTGGCTGCAGCAAGATTGTTAGTAAATTGTCCAAATTTTCACATTCCTCAAAATGCTGGACGAGGAAAGAGCAGCAATCAGGATGTGCAAAGGGTTGAAGTGACAGAGGAGGACTTTAGGAACAAGATGGAGGCAGATAATCTGTTGTGGAGATCCTTCGGTGAGGGAGCAGAAAGAAGGAGGTGAACGTATCAAACTGTTTGTGTGGACCTGACCTGCTTGCCAACATCTGTGTTCCTGCTGCCTGATCGGGATTTCCCTTCCTCTGGAGGGCAGATTCCCCACAACTTGAGTCTCCTGAGACCGTCCTTTGAACGGGCAGTTGGGTCGATTTGGTGGGCCGGGATACGAGTCGGTAAATCCCAAGTGCCCTTAAAATCTGGCCAGGTTATGCCTTTCTGTAAACCGCATTAGAGACATGCAGAATGGTCCAGTCAGAGACAGCCTCAAATAAAAACAGAACAAGTAAATAGTTTAGTGCGCAGACCTTCACCCCTGGGAGCAGATGACCCCTGCTGTTCACAATGAAGGAGGTATGACCCACGTGTGCACTGGGTCTCTGCAAACAGGGAAACACACAATGTCGTCACCTTCTGAAAATAATCTTCTTTTTTTTTTTTTTTTTTGCCAAAATCACTTTTGGCTTAATAAATAAATGAATAAATAAATAAAAATCACCATCTCGTTTTTGCCAAAAGATTATTTCGGGAAAAAGGAAAAAAAAAAGAAGAAACACTTTACTTATGCCTTTATTTTAGTAAATAAAGACATTTACAGATAATCATAGCAGGAACAGGCTGTTGATTTCCATAACTACCTCTTTAAAGTTTTTAGATGAGCACCAGTTCAGCAGCCTCTTGGATCCGAAGGCGCCCTCAAACTTTTATTAAAAAAAAATATATATAAAATTACTTTACGAAGTTAGAAAAACATTTCTAACTTTCTTGTCATTTCTTGCCGTTTACACAAAGCGAGTTTACCTGGTTGGCTGAGAAATTGGAAGACATTGCTGCATCGGCTACCGTCCGAATCTGTTGTGCTGTTGACTGGTCGCTTAGCAACTGTCAATCTGAATGCTGCTGAAAAGAAAACTACGGAAACCATCTAGGACAAGAGATTTTATTATTATTATTATTATTATTATTATTATTGTTGTTGTTGTTGTTGTTGTACTACCTCGCAAACGGGCCCTCAATAAATTTGCAAATACACTTATCTCTCTCATATAGTCAGACAGATAACAATAAATGTCAGTTTAAAATGTCACAAATGTAACAACTTTAAGTTTAGCCACGCAAAATTGTGCTCACATATTCTTAAAACTTTGGCGCAGAGAGGTGGTTGAAAATCAGTCTTTTAACGCGTGTTCATGTTTGCCTGAAAATAACTTAAAAATAGTCCAAGTACTTTGGATGCATTTTTATATATTTTTTTTTCCCTTTCTTACAGGATGTTTCTGTTATGTTTATGAGGGATGGCCCTTTGTGTGTTTAAGAAAACAGGTTTGAAACTTCAGACATCTCAAACGAGACATTAACATGCAACGTAAAATCTTACAAAAACGATATTGTAGCGGAAAATGCCGCAATGTTGCTGGAGAACTCACAGAGCTTACACAAAATAAAGACAATATGGGGGGAAAGTATATAAACTATGCCGTTGTTCGTGAAAGAATAAATATATGAATAAATGTTATCGCACACACATCGCCAGAACAATTCATATGAACACATACACTTATGGAAAATATTCGCATTGTAGTTTGTGAAAAACTGTAGTTTCTAGCGTCAAGTGTGGAGCATCTCTTGTCTTTGCTGTTCGACCAAACCAAGACAATTAAAACCTGCAAGTAATGTCACACAATGGAAATTTCCGTATTTAATTATATTTAATTATTGATAATGCAGTTTAAAGGTCAATCTTCAAGTTACTTTTATTTTGAAATCATTGGCCGGAAACGTATATATTTTTCTTCCGGGGTCAGAATGAACGTAGCGCAATACAACAGAGCTAGCTAAATGAAAAGATAAACGTTTAGCAGTTTCTCCTTTCCCCAGTTTCCCCTCCCAGTTTTTCTCTAAAAAATGTTGAAATTAATTTAGGAGCTGCTTTAAAGTGTGAAGGAATTTACGGAGAGGAACAGTAAACGCCCACGTTGTTCTTTAGGCTCCCAGAGACCTTTCGGGTTTTGTGGTTTTCTTTCTGGCCCAGGTGTCATGGAGGGTCCGTCCTGTCGGTTATCTGCTGCGGCAGAAGAACCCCGGCCGTCGGGCAGGAGGGACGCTGGGTCGGAGCCCACGTGGGACACGAAGACTCACTTTCGTGTGTGTCGCTTCATAATGGAAACAGGTGGGGAGGTGGGCCAAAGTTTGACCCTTGTCATTTACCATAGTTTAGGACCATGCAGTCTACATCTGAGAGAGCAAAGCATTGAAGATTTTAAACTAGAGTTTAAAATCAGAGGGGAAAAACCCTCTTCCCCTCTGCATATTCAAATGCAAACTTAGCTAATATAATGTAAGACGACCACTTAATAAGAGCAAGTATTTTTGATTGAATTTCTATTCTTTTAAAAGTTACAATTTTATGGATGCACCGATCTAATTTTTTAACTTCCGATACCGATACAAATATGAGGTTTAGTATCAGAGCAACGGCGCTGAAATGGCTTAAGTTTCTTCTATTAAACACAGACATACAAGTACTGAAATCCACATTTATGTGATAACTTTGCACCAGTACAGCACACTTTCATACATCAATAGCTTCACAAGCTCTGTCAAACATAGGAAAAACAACACAACTTTAATTTGTTCAGTTAGTACAATTAGGAGTAGAACAGCCAATGTAAAATAAATAATAAAGAAACTGAAAATGTCAAAAACAATAGGCTGACTGCCTTGGTCAACATGTAAACAAAAACCCAACTCCAACAAATCTTCCTTCAAATAGTTCAGTTACTAAATGCACTCACAAAGTTTCATTAGTAATTCTAAATATAATGTAAAATAAATAATAAAGCATGAGCATAGAATTAGACTGAATAGATATGCCCTTGTGAATTGGGCACATTGTCACCGATACCCAATCTGGAATTTTTTTTTCCAATATCAGGACTGATAGAGATATTAATATCGATTTGGTGTATTGGAATTTGCCTCATGAACTTTTACTTCATGAGGCAAATTCCCATTTCCAGTAGAACAGTGTCTGTCCTGAATCAGGTTAAAGCTATCCAGCAGTAATCATTAAGTTATGACCAGAACAAAGGCTTCTGTTGGCGTCTCATTCATTCAATGTGCAGCTTTTTAGTTATACATAGTGAGCCGTTGCATTTCATGTGTTGGGAGGCCACTTCAGGATCATGGCAGTTTGTGAAACGGTTCATTGAAACAGGTCCATCATCATAGAAATGCATAATGTCTGTGACTCAGTTGTAAGGAGGTAAGATGGAAAACCTTCTAACCTTTTCTGCTTGGCTTCTTGTTGCTCAGGCGTGAAGCTCTGTATGCGCTCAGTACCCGTGGCAACGGCCTGTGTGTTGTACCATCGTTTCTTCCAGCGGGTCACATCCCGTGTTTATGAACCTTACCTGGTGGCCATGAGCTGCGTGTACTTGGCTGGAAAAGTGGAGGAGCAACACATCCGGACCCGGGACATCATCAATGTGAGCCACAGGTAGTGCACATGGATAAGATTAAATTATACACTGGCAGATTGAAAACCTACTCCTGAGCAGATATTGACTAAAGGCAGTATTTGTGTGATTGGAAAAGAGCTGTGAAATCAAACTTTGTTCAACAGTTATTGTTTGGCATCTGTACAGACGTTAGGGTTAATGGTGAGAAACGAAACATCTTTACCATATTTTTATTGTTATAACTTTGAAACAAGATCCTTCAATATATGGGCTATTGATAAAGGAGATGGAATTTTGCCTAATGAAGATCTCTGGAATCTTTATATTCCAAAGAGCCACTTTTGTTCATTCAAATGAGACTCTTTTAGGGCCACCAATGTTATTTGACCTTTAGAAAAAAAAGGGTAAAGATCTACTGCAAGAATTTTGTTGTCATTTTTAATAAACCACAGTTGTATTTTTATATTTAAAGATTTTTTTTGGCACTAGCTACCCTTATTTTGAAAGTATGCCAACAGGAAGAGAAGGGGAAAAGACATGCAACACTGTGGTTGTCCGCTTTCTTCTGTGTAATGTCATTTGTTGGAAAAAGTGGGGGGGGGGGGGAAATCAGCTTCCAACCTAACAATAAAAATTTGATCTATACATTTTTTTTGTTGTTGATATTCAAAAACTACAGAAAACTGAATTCAACTGAATATTAAAAATTATTATTATTATTATTGGAATAATAAATGTTATTACTTATTATTAATAATAATAATTAATATACACTGATAATAATATTATTACAATAATATTATAATTGTTATTAATAGTAATAATATTGTTACTGTTATTATTATGGCATTAAAAGTCATGACATTCTGAAGAGCCACTTGTGCCTCCTGAACCTCAGGTTACAGACCTTTGGCCTAATGCGATATATAATCATCATCTTTAAAACTTTAACAAAAAGATGCGTTCATGAAAAGAGGGAAATGTCTAAATGTGAGTTGGAATATTTTTTTTTAAAGTTATTTATATATTTTTCCCTCTTTCCCCTGTGGATTGGTCTCTCTTTGTATAGTTTCTCTATTGGGTTTATTAAAAAAAAAAAACTTTTATGTGATACATACAATAACTAAGAGTAACAACCTAAAACTTAACAACTTAAAAATGTTCTTAAAAGTACAATAAGCCAGTAAATGAATGGAGTTGGGCTTTGTGAGACGTCATTGTTGACACATCCATCAACACACAGCTGCAGCAGGCTTTTGTCATCATGCTACTCAGGTTACAGGACTTTCTGTTCTGTCCAGAAACTATGGAAGTGCTGGATATGTCCCACAATCTGTAGACTCCCTGGAGAAAAAGCTGAAAGCTGAATTTAAATATAAATGAAAAGCCTTTCCATTCTGTCTGTTTGTGTCTCTCAGGTACTTTAACAAAGGCAGTGCTCCTCTCGAATGTGATAAGGAGTTCTGGGACCTAAGGGACAGCGTGGTGCAGTGTGAGCTCCTCATCCTACGACAGCTCAACTTCCACGTCTCCTTTGAACATCCTCACAAGGTGTGTGTGTGTGCAAACATCCCCCTGTCTTCCTCATCTAGTTTTCAGCCACTGTTATTGCCCAGTGCTGCTACTGATGTCTGTTTCTGTTTGCATAAAATTCATACAAGTTTAGCATCTTTCAATATAAATGAAGCTTAATTGGATTTAAATAAATCCCTAGTGGTGTGAAAATTGACAAACAACGCCATCTAGTGGTTGAGATGTTACACCTTAATGCATGTAACTATTTCACCAAAAAGATTAAAAAAATCTAGAAGGAAAGAATAAAGAAGGTTAGGGTTAAAAGGTAACAAGTTAAAAGGTAAAAACAGAGTGTGTGTTCTGTTGCTTCAATGCAAAGTGTGTTTTCCGCTCTGCCCCTCTCTGCAGTATTTGCTCCACTACCTGCTTTCTGTGAAATCACTGGTGAACCGGCACGCTTGGTCTCGAACCCCCGTGGCTGAGACTTCCTGGGCATTGCTGAGAGACTGTTACCATGGAGACATGTGCATCCGCCACACACCGCAACACATCGCGGTAGCTGCACTCTACCTGGCGATGAACAGCTATGGAGTGGAGCTGCCCACTGGAGAGAAGGAGTGGTGGCAGGTGTGTTAACAGTGAGAACGTGTGTGTGTGTGCGTGTGTGTATGAGTGGCAGAGAGAGGATAATTTAATGGGGCCGACTGCTTTGATTGGAAATTTTCCAGTTTCTGATCTCTGGTTTTGTAGAGCTCTGTCTGCTGATGCATATTCTCCACAATTCCACTTTCTCTTTAAGATCTATTGATGGCAACAAAATTATTATGTTATTTTCTGCTTCCTCAGTAAATTGAACATTTTACTCACTTAATACCAGATTTTCCAGATTATGGCCCAGAGTATGTCTACATATAAAACTCAACTAAATGAATGATCGCTACATTTACTCCTCTGTAAGGCAGGTTATTTAGTACATTTCTGAAAAATCCATGTGTTCTGTATAATAAGTGAGAACAGTTTGGCCCAATTTTATAGGCATAGCCTCCCATCTGCTGTTCTTTGTTGTGCTGTTGAGTCATTTATTCATCTATTATAACTTCAGTAACTATAACTGTAAGTGCATTCTTTGTTCAGTCATTCAATTCAAATTTAGATTGAATCCAAAATACTTTTCTTATCATAAGGTCATAATGGGAAATTAAATGCTGTCATAACTCATCATCCAAGTATCTTCAAAGAGTCATTTTGGATAGTAAGAGATCTCCAGTAGCAGTCAGTCTTGCAACAAGTATGAAGAAGCCTCTCACTAAGGAACATTGCTGCATAGCAGTCGTATGACTCTCATGAAATGCAAGCAGGTCATTATCAAGGCAGCAAAGACGATATTCCACAGCAACATGAGCAACCTGACCTGGATGACATCAATTGTTAGCAGTTCTGCTAATCCAGTTCATTTGCTTTTGCTGCTCCTCTTTCACTCTGTCTGGCCGTTTGGTTAGAACGTCGAGTAGAGAGACATTGAGTTGGGATATGATCGTGGATCATTATGATGGATGGAAGAGATGGTTGGAACTTTCTCCTCATAGTTCAGGTACCATGTTCCAAATTATTATGTAAATTGGATTAAAGTGTCATAAAGATTAAATTTTTTGTTGTGCTATTAAATTAATAGATGGTATTGTGTGTCAAGGCTCTTTGAATCACTATAATTAATTTCAGAAAGCTGGGTTGATTAGTTTGTCTGGTGAGCTCAATTAAAGGAAATCTACTTCTGAAGGATGTTCCACATTATTAAGCAGGCCACAGGTTTCAAGCAATATGGGAAAGAGAAAGTATCTCTCTGCTGACGAAAATCATCAGATAGTGTAGCGTTGTATGACAAGGTATGAAAACATTAGATATTTAACAAAAACTGAAGCGTTATCGTACTGTGAAGAGATTTGTGGCTGATTCAGAACAAGGATGGGTTTGTACAGATAAAGGCATAATGAGGAAGGTTTCTGTTAGACAAATTCATCGGATTAAGAGAGGAGCTGTTAAAATGCCCTTACAAAGCAGCAAACAGTTAATTGAAGCTGCTGGTGCCTCTGGAACCTCAAGGTGGAGGA
>CAEFZY010071385.1:0-23805 GCA_903066815.1 Brachyrhaphis roseni
TATCTATCTATCTATCTATCTATCTATCTATCTATCTATCTATCTATCTATCTATCTATCTATCTATCTATCTATCTGTGTAAATTTGTGATATTTTATGTCACTTTGCCAAAATGTCACCGCAATTATTTTGAAGGCAGCAACAGGAAGTTCATTTTCTTCTTCTCCTCTTTTGCTGTCGCTCATGTTTCTTTAAGATTCCTCAAACTTTCTCCCGATTTTTTTTTTTTAGGGAACAACCAGCAGTACAGAGATTCCCCTGAGAGACAGAAAAACTAAAGTTCAAACCCCGACACACGAGAGCTGAGGGTGTCTTCTGAACAAAATCTCCTCCTGATTTTGCTCCAAAGAGGACAGACAGATAGACGGAGGGAGGGACGGAGGCATCTGAGGAAAGTTGAAGACGAGGTAAAATGGCCCGCGAGGAGCCGCGGAACAAGATGAGCTAACTGCGAAAACTTCCTTGGCCGTTTTGTCTTTTCCTCTGGATGTTCCTGTGAGAGGTTCACTGCGCAGCTTCAGGTTAGCTTTTTGAAAACGAGTCTAGAGTCTCCTCGGTTCCTAAAAGCTCTGTCTAATAACCGGCTAAAAAGTTTTAGACAAGTTTCAACAAGCAACGAATGTTTTCATGAAACAAATTGTAGCGCCTGTCTCTCCAGTAGTCAAATATAAATGCATGTTTGATTTTTTTTTTTTTAAAGAACCAACAACAACAACAAAAAATGTGAATTTCATGTTTGGGTTATTTTTTTATTGATATTTTATGGTTTTATTCATTTAAATGTGTAATACAGTATTCACAATGATTCTAATAGTAGCACGTGGCTGAATAAAGATAGGATTTAAAAAAAACACATTATTTTTAAAATAGTAACGTGGTTCTCCTGGAACTACATGTATACAGTATCTGACACTAACTAACATTTTACACTGCTGCAATGTTTCTAGTGTTTTTTTCTCTACAAATCATGTTGACTTGCATCAAACTATTTTCCCTGTTAAAGATGGAAGGAGAAAAAGAAAAGCAGTGGGAGCAGCAAGAGGAGAAGGAAAGCAACGAAGCGGAGGACGACACAAGAAGCGACGATGAAACCTGCAACGAAGTGGAGGATGGAAACTCTGAGAGGGCGGTGATGGTTTGGCAAGAGGGCCAGGAGAAGGACGAACTGGGCAATCCCATCATGCACTGGGAGGCTCTGAGCCTGTGCATCGCTGAGCTTGAGAAGCAGGAGGAGGAGAAAAAAGCCAAGGTCAGGACGTCTTCAGATCAATGAATTCTAAATTGTAGCTCTGATCCAAACTTGTCGACCTTCTGCGTTAGAGGCTTCCACACAACTCAGCTTGGTGCCAAAAGGTCAGAGGTCGCATCTCTGAAGATGCTACCTTCGTTTTTGATGAAAGATAGCCACCAGTGTGCTACACTGTTCTTGTTAAGGATCTATTCACGTTAAATCTGAAGCAGTCAGGCTTATCATTGTGACAATCTGAGGGCAAAGGTCGCTGTGTTTCAGGAAGACTTTGCTGATTTATATGTTATGTTGTTTGCTGGGCTAAAAGGGCTTCTAATTGTGGAACATAACATTTTGTCTTCGCACCAAGAATCCTTATTTTCCAACTTCTGATTTCAGTAAAAGATAATTTACGTAAAACTATAAGTCATATTTGTACGTTGTGTGCGTCAGACGACTCTGAAAAGTTTGCCTTCTGTTTATAAAGCTGCACCATGCAGATGTGTTAAGAGACTGGAATATTATATTTATGTACGTGTTTGAAATTCGGCATCTTCCATGACGACAGAGAGCTGCAAATATTTAATAGTAAAGCGTCAGAATGCTGCTAAATATGTGCCGGCGAATCCTCCAATTCCGAATCCTCCTCCATAAAACGTTTTTTGTCATAAACCAGCGAAGAAGAGCCATTCATAAATCCCAGGTGGACATGATGAACCTGCACAGCTATGAGTTTAAAGAGACGATGTTTCACGCAGCGTTAACCTCGGCAGCCGAGTTGTTCCTGAAACCATGACGACAGATGAACTGTGTCTCATCCAGATTTAAATCTTAGCTTCTTCTTCTTCCTGTCGCAGTCAGACACTGATGGCCTGTGACTCACACATGGTGATTTATTTATATGGTTTAATGTTATCTGAGGAGTTTTGATGGATCATACCAGCAGTGAGTTCAGTTAATGATGTTTGGAAACCCCCCGAAACTTTATTGTTGGAAATATCTTCACAGTTTACTCCACTGTCAGTTCCATGAGAACATGAGTAGATATAAATATTAATATATTCAATAATGAGATTAAACACGCCTGCTGTGTGAGGTTTTGTCTCTGGGTGTTGCCTTTCCATCCGTCTGGGTCTGACATGAGCGAACCAGATGCTTTCAGGTGTATTTAGAAAAAATAAAAATTAAATCTGCAGCATAAATATGTTGTTGAAAACACACCGTGACACAGTTCAGATAAATGCTCTACTTTTGGAGTTCAAACAGAGAACTATGTATTTCAGTTTAATGGAGCTGTATTAGTTCTGACTGAGGCAGTACTGATTCATCTTTCATGTTAGCTTGGAATAGTTTAATCAATATTTAATGGAGGTACAATATAAGAGAAAAAAAACAGTGTGAATTGAGGGCTTTTCATTCCTCGTAAAATTTAAAATAAAGCAATAATTTTGATGATGCATTCAGCTTATGAAACGATGAAGGTCGATTGGTTCATGGAGGAAAAACCTATAGAAGGAATCCTTGTTTCAGATTCAGAAGATAAGGATTCTTGGTGCTAAACTAGTTTCTATTTTCCAGTTATCGAATTTAAAAATATCAATAGTGACCTTAGAAAAGAGCGCGATGAACGGCTGCTGCTGTTTCCAGGCCGGAGCCTCTCTGGAGCGTGACGGGGCCCCCAGGGGCCGCACTGAGGACCGGGGCAGAACCGCCGGCAGCTGGGACGACGGCAGCGACGCCTGCAACAGCCACGTTCTGGCTCTGACATCACGGTGTGCTCGCCTCTCACACACACACACACCCCCACACACACACACTGCATTCAGGTGTGACACATTACATTTCCAGATCGATAAAAGGGCGGGGCTAATAATTCTGTAATGATTTGAGGTAAAAGGATCTTGACCACGTCTGCACCATATCAAGAAAATATATACTTGTGATAATGTTGTTGAAAACTTTGATGACATTAATTGAGATTCATCTCAGCATCTTTAGTATGACAGCTGCTAAAAACATACATCAGGTGAGAGCAGCGGACCCTTAAGTCCATCTGACTTAAGGGTCAGATGGACTTAAAGTTTTATCACAATATTTTCCAGTGTTAGAAAGTTGCAGTTCAGTTTGTTACTTAAACAATCAATAGTAAGACAACATGAATGACATCACATTCTGCTCTAATTCCAAAGCCTCTACCCTGGTCTGTGTTGTTCAGATTTACTCACTACTTTATAAATTTACCCAGATTAGGCCGGTGGTGGTGGGGGGAGAGGGGAGAGGACATTTCTACCTCTTCCTTAAGTCAGTCCTTATGTTTCATCTCTTTAATAATAGAGATGAATAGAGTTGTTTAATAATAGAACAAACCGCAGCAAACAAAACTAAAGTCTGCTTTTGTTCCCGACAACACACCCGGGTTACCTTTCATCATTTTTCCAGTTTTCAGCTGATTGTTGTGCTACAGGTAACATTTCAGTCTTTTCTGATGTTTCTGCTAACATGTCACATTTCACCAAGTGTTCTTCTGATTCAGTTTTTTCAGTATCGATTTTTTAAAAAATTTTATTGCCAACAGTTTTGCTAATTCATCAAATCAGCATTGAGTTCTGCTTTTACTTTTCCAAATGATCTGGTTATTCATTACAAGTTAGGGTTGTCACAAAAATGTATATACTAGCAAAATAATTTTTTATTCAAAAAGGCTCATTTGTGTGAAAGTTGATACAAACTGACCCATTCACATTTTGAATGAGTGTGAGATAATTGAAGCCAAAATTTTAACCTTAAGCCATCACTGTCTGACTTGTTTGGTTAATATTTTTTAGACCACTTGGGGGCGGTAATGAGCAGTGAAGTAATCCCAAAGGAAGATCATTAGACACAAACTTAAGCAGTAATGTGAAGTTTGAGCAGAAGTAAAGGAAGGTTGAGATTGTTATTCCTCTACTTTCTTTATGTGTAAAGTTTTCTATTCTGTTCACTATGAACTTTTTAGCTGATGTTATATAGTGTCATTCATAAACAAGGCCTACTGTCTCCCTTATGCGGTATCATTTCACTTTCATACATAAAAAGGGATTTTTCCCCCCCCCCCCGTCTTCTTAAAGCCGGTGTAATTCTACAGTTGAATCCGTATGCTGTGTTTTTATTATTATTGTAGAGTTCTTACCCAGAAAAAGATCAACTTTCACTATTTTTGTAAAAGAATTGGGTCTATTTTCTGCTCCAGCCTGCACACACAGATGAATCTCCAGCTCTGCTTCATCAACAACAGTGAAAGTGAGGAGGAAGAGGATGAAGAGCCGGAGAAAGATGTGTGCAGCAAGAAGAGCAGCAGCTCCTGGGTAACAGCCTGTAGCCTGACCCTTCAGTATCAAACCGGTCCTCTCAGTGCTTCAGCTTGTTGTCCCTCACCAACAGCAGAAGAGGACAGCATCGACTCAGAAGAACTCCCAGAATCCTTCCATGTCTGATGAGCCGAAGTCCAGAGGCTTCAGGAACACCCTGAGAAACCTTCGAGACTGGCTGAGAACCGACCAGAGAAAAAAGGTAGCAGGACCAGTGTGCTGCTGCGTAGAGCTCAGTAAGGTAGAAAAGTGCAGCTGCTGTGTGTCGCATGGATGTGACAGAGCTACATGCTGCCCTGCACTGACGGGCAAGAATATCAATATTAACATTATTTAACATGAACTCTTTTTTTTCAAATCAAAATCAAATCACATTTTATTTGTATAACACATTTCAGCAACAAGGCAGTTCAAAGTGCTTTACATCATAAAGACACAAACATACAAAGTCATAGAACACAAAATCAGCAATTTAGTCAAGTGCCTTTGTTAAATGGTTCATTGATTATGTTTCTCTAACCAGCTGGGTTTTTAGTCCAGATTTAAAGGAACTCAGTGTTTTGGCTGTTTGTTCCAGATTTGTGGTGCAAAGAAGCTGAATGCTGCTTCTCCATGATTGGTTCTGGTTCTGGATACGGAACAGAACCAGGAGACCTGAGAGGTTCTGGAAGGTTGATACAACAACAGCAGATCTTTATTGCATTGTGGTGCTGAGCCTTTCAGTGATTTATACAAAACCAGGAATTTAAAGTCTCTTCTCTCAGTGGACGGACTGTAAAGTCCCGGTTCCTGTACTCCAATGTTAAGTTCGACATTTTTAAATTACACATTTCAAAAATGGAGCTGGATTCTCAACTATGAATATTGTCATATTGTAATTGATTGATCATATTTTATGCTATTAACTAAAAAGCATAAAATATGATCTTTCTTGTTCTTTCAAAAAATGTTGCCACGGCAACAAGTATTGTGTATTTCTCTTATTGAAATCGAGTTTGAAATGTTAACACATTGACATTTCCGAACATACAGACTCTACCTGACACAGAGGTAACCCTCGTTTTTTATCTCTGTTTGGCTTTCAGTCAGACTTTGGGGTGTGGGGGTGTGTGTGTGTGTGTGGGGGTGTGTGCGTGTGTGCGTGCGTGTCGGGTAATTGTTAAAATGCTGAGCTGTCTTGTGTTCTCAGACAGCCGGTCGTAGAGAAGCAGCGGCCCGGCGGACCCACCTGGAGCTCAGCGATGTGGAGCGGCTCAGTGTGGAGCAGCTGAAGGCTCTCTGTGCGTCTCTCAGACAGGACATACAAGGTGAGTCGGAGTCTGAACACCCAGCACGGCTCCGCAGTGCTTCCAGCTTCATTCGGTTTCCTCTTTTCAACAGACCTGAGCACTGAGCTGGTGAGTCGCCTCCACATCCGGGACCAGCTGAGGACGGAGCAGGACGCCATGCTGCTGGAGGTGCAGGATCTGACCGCGCTGTGATGCATCCCGTCTCGAGCATCGCATCTGATTTTTTGCACAGAAACCATTTCAACAGAGAATGAGCGCATAGCTCAGGTGGACTCAGACGTTCACCACCACAGTGTTCCTGTCGGTACTCTTAACACAAACTTCCAAAGTTTGCACTGGGACAGAAGAAACACTCGCTCCAGTCAAATCCAGCCAGGTTTGTTGGTCTGACTGCTGAGAGTCATTATCACTTCACCTGTGAGTTCCTTCACCGCATGAACACATGAGAGTTAGTTTCTCTCACTAACTTGCCCCTCAGGTGACCCAGCTGTGGACGGTGGCTTTTAGAAATGTTTTAAGGTCACACAGCTCAGAATGTAAGAAGAACAGCCAGGAGCTTCAGTCAGAGGCAGCTGGACTTCTTCTCTGGTTTCCTAATAATGGCGTCTCTTCCTCACTGCTTCTTTGGTTCTGAACATGTTTGAAGCAGGCCTGTCACAATAATCAGTCAATCGCATGATAAATTAAAAGAAATTCAAAACTTTTCATCTGCTTGATTTATCGTTTTTTTCTTTTCTCTCTCTTTTTACCAAAAATTGAATGATAAAAGTCTTCAGCCTGGTGTTTTTTCTCAACTATCTCTTTATTTATTTATTTTTTTTGAAAGAATTTTGTTTAAACAGACTTTATGATTTTTTTAAATTTGTTGTTTCTTTTTATTTATTTTGAATATTTAAAATGTCCTCCTGCTCCATTCTTTAAATATTCATTAGAATTTAAAGTTTATTGATCAGTGAGAATGTGTTCTTACCATTATTGTGCCATTGTTGCTGTTATATTACTTGAAACTAACTCAAAACAATATTATAATTTTAGCGCAATAAGTTCTGGAACAATACATCATCCTGTAAAATCTGTTATCGTGACAGGCCTAGTTAGAAGTCAGAGTCTTAGAAACGTCTTCAGAACTGAAGAGGTTTTTTCGATGAGACGTTGTGTGTTCAGGAAACAGGAGAAGACCACTAGCTTTCTACCACTGAGGACTGCCGTGTTCTACATGTTCTAGATCTACACCTGCAAATAAGAACAGTTCCTGTTTGCTGAGGTTGTGCGGAAAGCTTAGATTGGATCATAAGGTTTGATGGTTTGATTCATTTCATTCAGTCCTTTCAGCAATAACAAAAAAAACAGTTTCTCTTGTGGTTGTTGCTGTTTTGGCGCTCCGCTCTAACTGACCCAGAGGTCACGGCTTCTTTCAACTTAGAACTAAAATGTTCACAAGAACAATGACAATCGGATACTCAGACTTAAAATTTGCTGTAGTTTTTTTAACACCAGCATCCAAATACTAGTTGTTCTGGAACAAGAACCAGCTCATGTGGGTCTACATCGGTTCTATATATTGTTTTTAATTTAACATAAGTTTTCTTATTGGGACAGCAATAAAAGAACTAACGCTAAACTGTGGAGCATCGACCTTTCCATCCCACCTAAACTCCTGTTTCTTATTGTTAAATTGATGTGAAAGTGATAACGTGATATTTTTTTAGGACATTTCGATCATTTAGTTGTCACTAAAATCCAAAATGAGCTTGAAGTGAAATACAAACTGGGGCTTCAGTAGGGAATCAGTATCTCTCATAAGGGACTTTTTAGCCTTTCAGTTTCTGGAAATTCAAAACTGAACAAGCATGTTGGAGCATTTTGGTCACAGACCCGGAGGTTGTCGGTTTGAACCCCGCTCCCTCCTTGACCCGGGATAAACGAGCCACAGGCTGTAGATGGTAGTCTCAACTATGTTGAGTCAGTCAGAAGTTTACATACAAGAAGCTCAGTTTATTTTGTTGTTTTTTTTGTTGTTTTTTACTAAATTCATTTGTGTCACTAAACTTTCACCAGTTGTGTAATTTCATCATGAACTTGTTAAACAACTTTGAACTTTTTAAAGATCTCATGTACGGTCTGTCATATATTCTCTACACTGATCATTTTTTACATATGTATAGAAAAACATAACATTAAAGAACATAAACATGAGCCTTTTTTTGGTCTATTTAATTTAGCAAATTCATAACAGATCAAATTTGCGAGAATTTGATCTTTCAGCTGTAGAAATGAGTTTCTATAGCTGACCACGTTACGCTGACCGCTCACATTCACACACATGTCGCTAGGCAGCTTGGGGCCAGCTGCCCTGCTCAGGGGCAAGTTGACGTCAAACCCACAACCTTCCACTTCCAAGACGACTACAGACTGAGCAACGATGGCTTGTGTCAGAATTTCTTTTTAAGTCCTTTCTCATTTGTTTTAATTTGAAGGTTCGTGCTAATGGTTGGTTTTATTGTATTTTATCTTTCTTACCAGGGATGAAAGATATATTTGTAGCTTTAAAATAATCTGTTTTACTTAAGGGGCATTGAGTATCTTTTTTCTGGAACTAAAGTTTATTTAGAGATAATCTCTGGGTTTTTCTTCAACATAATTAAACTACTTCTTCTAGAAAAGTCGTATTGAAGTCCATTCATCATAACGACGAGCTGAACCAGAGCAGGTAAAGACAACATGGTCTCTCCAAGGTAAAGCGTGGAAGAAGAACTGGATGACACGCACTGAAGCACAGAGGGAGGGACCTGGTCACCATGGAAACCACTCTGACTGTTCTGAGAAGCAGCAAATTGAGGCGAAAGCTGAAGTGGTCCAACTGTGCGAACGTCTGCTGATTCCTGCTGCTGTTTGCCGACGACCAGGAGGCGTTCTGCCTGAAGGAAGTCCACTTTTGTTCTGCTTGGTATTCTGTGTTGAACTCTTAAGAATTTGGAATCTTTTCTTTTTTTTTTTTTCCATCTTGGGAGCTGATGAGCAACAGATGGACCGGGAGCTGTAGGGTCAACTTCCTCCTGAGATCAGGTAGACAGAGTGTAGCAGTCAACGTGTTCAGAGTTTGATGGAGCTTCATTGGCCGAATGCTGAGTTACTGGCTGCCATGCAGGGATGTCGGTGTTTATTTGTGGGTCACAGCTTTAGGTGAAGCAGTGAAAGTTATTTTTCAGTAAACAAAAACAAAAAAATATGTTTTGTAAAATATATGAATTGAAATCGTTGAAGCACTATAACTCAAGTTTAAAAGTAGGATGTCTAAATTATTTTTAAAGCAAAAAAAAAAGATATATAAGAAAATTCAGGTAGCCAGGAGTTTGTGTTCATTTATAAATGCATGGCTCCCAGTAGTCTGGTCAGTGAATATCAAACCCAATTCGTCAATGTTTATCCCAAACATTTTATGAGCACTGATACCGTTTGTATTTTGCTTTTATTATTTTGTCATTTAAAAACACGTGACTGTTTTAGTTACAGAAAGCTACAAGGCGTGTGTGGTTGCTGCGGTTACCAAGTCCTATAAAATGAAGTTCTGATGTAACTTCAGACCAGCATTAGACACAAGCTGCCCTTCAGAGATGGGTTTTTTCCCAGTTCAAGGTCCGGAGGCGCTGGGGATGACCTGAAGCTCTGCAGCCATGTTGCCAGGTCAACAGGCTCTGCAGCCTCCTCACTCATTATACATTATGCACTAAAACGACTGAACAAAAATAGATCTGCATGAGGGCGGAAAGAACTCACTGAAACATTGAAGACTGAACTTGTCTTATTCTTTATTGGACAAACTCATCAGCACAGCGAACGGAAAATGTTGTAGTTTGTAATGAACTTTATTTTCTATTCATGTTGTCCTACTGGTACTGTTCATATTAGTATTGTGTTCTACATCACATATATAAATACTCATACATATGTACATATATACATATGTAGATGGCCCACTAACACCTACAGTTTTGATTGTTGTCGCTGTAGGTTATACACATTGAGAGCAAAAAACCTGGTTGACTGAATCCTGTTCTGTTGAAATTCTCTGACTTGTAAAATCTCTCAGCACGTGGCTTGACATGACATTTAACTTTAATTGTGACAGGAATCAATCCTGTGGGGGACAAAATGACCTGTGTACGGAGGATGCATGGCGAGGCCATGGTCAGGTATGGTTACTTATTGCTGAATTAATGAGGTAGAAGGGACTGAATCAGCAACATACCCTTGTGCACAGGAAGGCAAACATTCACTCTGAATCAGCAGCATGAGACAGGAGGTCAAACAAACCGAGCAAAGACCCACGCCAACGATGGAGAGCAGGGAGGGTGCTGGAAACCACCGGCTCTTTCCATTTGTCATAAAGAAGTCATAATGTCCCCCGTTCAGTCTGTTACTCACAATCTCTAAGCTGTGTTGGATTCAATTTCCCCTTCATTATAAATTCAGACAGAAGTAAAGGAGCATACAGCCTCTCAGCTTCTGGTCCACAAAATACCACAAGAAGAGTTTTATTAAAATTAACACAGGAAGAGTTTTATTAAAATAACTCAGAGACATGTGACTCATTTACAGGTTGAGGTTTTAAGCGTTACCATTAAAGGGGTATTATTATGTGTTTTCCAGGCTCATTTTATAACACAACCAAGTAACTATGTTACCTTCATCTGTTATAAAAATGCCATATATGTCAAATATGACTTAAATTTTTTTTGACTTTTGTAATTTAACATCTTGAAATTGGGCCTGTCTCTTTAAAAATTCCTGCTCTTTCTGAAACTGCACCTTCAGGAGTGACCAGGCTGTCACATTTTCGTTTGAGGTTAAGTGATGCATAACCATTTACATTTATTTATTTATTTATTTTTGTAATTACGTCTGTTTTGCACCATGTGTAACAGAAGACATACTGTCTAGAAAATTCCACTTTCTAGAACATATATATTTTCACAAAAGTCTCTGAAATCAAAGTAAAAATGTTTTGGTCAAAGGCTTTAGTGTGTTTGTCCTCTTTTTTGCTCACTGGTGTTTCTGATCTTTGAACTCTCCTGTTGGTGCAATTTCTTTCCAGTTGACTTCTTATTAACTAGGAGACTAGTGATGCTAGTGAGTTAAGGCCTCACTAGCCTTAACTGAGGCTAGTGAGGCATGCTGCTTTTTATATGTCGCTTTGGGTTGGACCATTTGGATAAATCTTCGACATACCTTTGGACTAATTTTATTAGGTATATTAATTTTCTCCTATGAAGAGCAATCGATATTCCATGTTTTCCCATTTGGAGGATAATGTGTCACTGTGTGGTTCACCAGAGTCTGAAGAAATAGTTTTGAAACTCTTTCCAGGCTGAAAGACTCATCTGTTCTTAATTTGTTAGATTGTTGTTTTAGATGTTTTACTGCTTTAGATATTTTTGCTGATTTCATGTCGACAGTTTCTACTTGATTAATGATTTGATTCTCCTGGTCTTGGAGAATCAAAGACCAGGTGAGTGTGGTGAGTGAAACTGAACAAAAAAAATGACTCAGTTTTACTGGGTTTCTTTTAAGCTACTTTGAATGATTAATTGAGCTTAATGTACTGTTTGATATCTAGGATCAATTGCAATGTATGTATGCTTGTTGGGAATTGACCCCAAGTCAATTCAATTCAAGGTTTTCACCCGTACATTAATAAATGACCTTTGGAAAACCGATCTAGGTATTTACTCAGGTTATATGTGGCTCATATGAAAAAATTATTTGCTAATTAAGAAAACATTTAAGTGTAACAAAAAGTAAAAATAGAGGAAATCTGTAAGAGGGCAAATAGTAACACTCTCCCCTGCCATTTGTTCACACAATAGAGCTGCATTGGGAGTCCAAAGGGTTCATGCATGCAGTACATGAATGATATCTTAATGGCAGCAGAACTCATAAAAGCTTTTACTTTGTTTTACATTAAACAACAAAACAAATATAAAGACATCAGGAGGTATATCCTGTGGTAATGGATGTCTGGAACTATGCTAATACATTTCACATGAAGAACACCTTACATTACACATCAATAAAAGATTTTTAAATATGAAAAACACTCAGTGATGATGTTCTGTAGTTCGAGGGAAAACGTTAAAATACTCGTATTCGTCTTTTAGAGCAGGGTTTCCATCAGCTGCCATCCACCAACGTCTAGATCCGTCTCTTCTCCATCACACCTGAATCAAATGAACGGCAGATGACCGGCTGAGCAGCAGGCCGACAGCTGACCTCAAGGACTGGACTCGGGCACCACTAGTTTAGAGTAATGTTGTCAAAGTCCAAAAAAATAAATACATTTACTTTCACGTAAAATAATACCATCCTAGGCACCTTCTCTATCCTATAGTTTTCATGGTTCCATTCAAGCATTTCATTGTTAGAAAGTTTTCCTTTGACTCTTTTTGGTTTTTAATGTATAAATATACAATAGTCTAACTGATGAGTCCCATTCCTTTAATATACAATTTTGTCTTATGCAGCAAAGTCCCAAATCTTGTTTTTACTGAGGTTCATTCTTTTTAGCATTTGGTCTTGTTGATTAATGTTGAAAAATATATGGTAGTACGCACAACACACGCGTCCATTGTGCTATATAGTCTTACAGACACCACTGTGCCACTGTTGACTGTGTTTAAATGTTATACTGTTCTACTTACTATTGTCTTGCTAAAGGTTTTCTTAAGGCTGGGGTCAGACATAATGAATAATAAATGCAAAAATAATATACAAACATTTGTTGGTAAATGACACTGGTCTGTTTGTTTCAGTGATAGCAGTGACCCATCCTTGGCACATTGCCCAGTGATACTTTACGACTCTGCTCTAATTTTAGTCGAAAAAAGAAAAAAAAAGTGGAAGTATCGTTTCAGGTCATGTGTTTTTGTTAACTGGGTCTGATGCTGACATGGAAAGTTCTGTCACATTAGTTGAGGAACACACAGCGCTCATCAGCCACCTGTGACGCACTAACACTGATCAAAGGTGACGATTCTCCATCTTTGTTTCTAGGTCGACAACAGTTCACTGACGTGGGCGTCTACATCCAAGATGGCGTGCAGATGTGAAAGCTGCGAACAATTCTCCTGATGGATTCCTGAAGATGAGCTAATGTAGCTTCATGTCATCCAGAGCTGAAGAGTTTCCAGACATCAGTGCCACTATGCTCCAGGATGTCCTTAGCTCCTTGTCTCCTTCCACTTCCCCCATGACTCCTCCAGCTTCATCCTGCAGTATTAATGAATCTTATAAGTACATCTTCCTCCCCATTTGTTACTCGTTTACCTTCATATTTAGCATTACTCTGAATTTTATCATCCTCTACCGTTCCTTCCGTCAAGCCAAGCGCTGGAATGCTTCCCTCATATACATGGTCAACCTGGCCTCCACAGACTTTATGTATGGATTGTCTTTGCCGTTTCTTGTGGCTAGTTACATAATGCATGACCGCTGGGTGTTTGGGGACTTCATGTGCCGCCTGGTCCGCTTCCTCTTCTACTTCAACCTCTATTGCTCCATCTTCTTTCTCACTTGCATTTCTGTTCACAGATACCTGGGTATCTGCCACCCGATAAAAGTGATCACCCTGGAGACCAAGAAAGCTGTCAAGAACACTTGTGTGTTGGTGTGGATCGTGGTGTTCGCTTTGACTTGCCCTATTTTCCGTTTTGCCCAGACAGGCTATGTGACCAGGATGGCAGGAACGTGGACCAATGCAAGTAAAACTGTTTACAACAAGAGTCACAACATGCCATCATTAAAGGGCAACTTCAGCTATAACATCCTGGGATTGCCCCATGAGGAATACCAGAACTGTTGGGACGATGCCATAGACAAAGAATTTCTTGACTACATACCCTATGGGATTATTCTACATTTAATTGGCTTTTTTTTACCCTTTTCCATAATTGCTTGGTGTTACTCTCGTGTAGTCCTCACCATATTTAAGACCCTCCATTCCCAACCCTCATCCCGCAAAGGACCTAGAAATAGTAACAGTCAGGTTGTGGAGAGAAGAGGCAGAAGTGGCTCAGCAGCAGGAGGTGGAAGAGGAAGCAACGGCTTGTTAAGGGGGATAGGAAAGGATGAAGAGATTTCTGTTTTCCTTGGAGCTCGTTCTCCGTATGCGAGCCGCAGACGTAAATCCATCAGGACCATCGTCACCATCACCTTGCTCTTTGCTTTGTGTTTTTTCCCCTTCCATGTGACCAGAACCATCTTTCTGCTGCTGAAAGTCACCGGGAAAGTTCCCTGTGAAACCATGACGACAGTATCGATGTGCTACAAGGTGACACGGCCGCTAGCATCCTTCAACGCGTGGCTAAATGCTCTTCTATATTTTCTGACCAAAGACAAGGGGGGAGCTCACTGCTGTCCAGCAGGGAGAACTAAAAGCCCACGGCAGGCTGGACGGCTGCTGCCGCTGAGAATGATGGGAAAAGGAGACGGTCCAGTGGAGGAAACTATGGGAGACCAGATTAACAACGAGGAAGAGAAAGAATTTCACCACCTGTCATACACAAAAAAGTATGATAAAAAACACTGAAGGATAGATAGATAAGTAGACAGGTTGATTGAATGAAATAGTGCCAAAGCTATTAACACAAAGACTGTCTGTTGTCTAATGCTAAATGACATTGATGATGGTGTAAATTACACAAATAATAAATTTCAAACATGCTGTTAATCATCACATAGCTCAATTTTGTAGTTATTTACATTTGTATGACATGTATACTATTATGGAAGCTGCAGTTTGTGTGTGAACATTTAAAGAGAGCAAGAATATTAAACTGAAGGAGTTCAAGCATCACAGAAATCTAACTTCTATTAACCCTTAGGTGGAGGATTTAAAAAAATTATTTCATCAAAAGATCATCTGGAAATAAGTTATTGATGGGGCATAACAGCTCCAAAAAAATCCCCACCACTCTTTTAGATGCAGATAAGACCGTAGAGAAATATGACTATGTACTTATCTTTCCATTCATGCACAGGAGATGAGCAAACACACCAGGCAAGGCATGTTTATTTGCGCAGTGGGAAATTCAAAGTGCTGCACAGCAAGAACAACGGAAAAGAAATTTGAAAAAAAAAAAAAAAGCCTGATACTTAAAAAGACAGAGGAAGTACCACAAGCTAAAACTTAAACTAAAATTAAGCAAATAAAAATCTGAGACAATTCAGCAGCGATAAAACAATCTATGGCTTTCATGAAAAAACAATTGTAAATAATAATGTTTTCATCACTGATTTAAACACTTTCTGAATGTCTCAGGCTTTGCTGGGATTCCAGAAAATGTATATTTCCTGTTAGTCATTTAGCCTGAATCAGCTGGCTGATTGTTTGTTTTAACACTGACGTGCAAATAAACTCTCAACTCTTGAAGATTTGAACATAATAATCACAAACTACAGTCATATAGTTTGTATATTAGAGTAATGTTGCAATGAGGTTCATTTGTCAGTTCAAATGTTTATTTTGAATTTTAAAACTTTTAATCAGGTATTAAACAGACTTTTATTTTCTGTAGATAACATTTCTGTATTCAAATATTTTGTTTTGCTCTAATTTGCTCTGCCTCTAATGATGAGTTACCTTTATCTGTAAGTGGAAAATCCTCATAATTAACAGAAATAAAGGCTTGAAAACATTGTTTTTTGTGTAATTAATCTATATGACGTTTCAGTAAGTGAACTTTACTGAAACGGTTTTTCAAAAATTACTCTAATTTATTAAATGTATCTGTATCTGGAGCTGAAAAAGAAATCATGTTTTATTTTGTGGCAGTGGAAAACAATATTCATGATGTTGGCATGGTGACGTTTTGGTTTACGTCAAAATCGGTGGAGCGTTATGAAATGTTGCTCCTTGTGTAGCGCTCTGGTGTGGTCTGAGACCAGCACTCTCATCTCTCTAACAGCCAGCCTCTTTTCCACCAAGCCTGACTCGTGAAAAAATTACATGAAAAAATACATGAGAGTCAGACTCAGTGAGCACAGGGACCAGTCTGTTGTCTACAGATGCAGCTCCGTCACTTTGCTTTTTGCACACGCTCCTAAAATAACCCGGCACTTTGTTGTCCTTCCAGTTGTTGAAGAATCTCTCATTGCACATCTCTGTGATTTAAAGGAGACTTCTGACATACAGAGACACACTTTTATTCATCTTTAATTCCTCTCTTCACTCAGTCTTTCCCTTTTCGTCCAGATGTTTCACAGTCTGTTCTGTTCTTTCAGGGTGGCAGCGTGTTGGAGTAGCTCTCAACTTTCATTGAGATGTTTTCTCTTTCAAAATTTCATTCCTGCCTTTTTGGAGGACAATAGGTTTTTTTTGGACAACTGTTCCTTCTTGTTTGGATACTGTGTAGTTGGACTGGTACTGGGCAATAATGTTTCATATTTTTGCTGTTTTCTTATGATGCTTAACCAGGTGGTTTAAGCATCTAATCAGCAGTTGATTAACATGGGAAAAGCTGAAATAATACCACCAGTGAAGTCAGAAATCCCAGATGAGTAGAAAAGGAGGCAGAACAGGAGCAAAGAGGAGAGAGAGGAGGAAGTTCAAACCATCACTTCCGTCCATCTTGATGGGCAACATGAGATGGATAAACATCTCATGCCAACACATGTCAGCATAATCTGAATTCATGAATTACAACATTCATGAGTTTATTTTAGTCGCTCAATTCATCAAGTGAATCATATCATATAGGTTAATTCCACACAGACTGATGTTTATCAGCCTTTATTTTTGTTAATTACAACAACTTTCTAATTATAGCTAAATGAAAACATTTAAGATTCAAATATTTTATCAGATCAGTAAAATCATTGCAATATAGTTATGTGCACTTAATGAAAAGAAGGTTGATTACATGCTTTGATTCTTTTCAAAAGGTATTTTTATTCATTGGAACACATAACATACTGAATATGACTGGATATGTTTGGTCGCCTTTGTTCCATATTTTGATAAACTGTCAGACGCCAGAGAAACACGTTAGTTATTCACAGAACATTATAATAACACCAGCCAGGCCATGTCAAGCGTTCACATGTATGCATTGCTTGGTTACGACCCAAACACAGCACCGTTTCTTGATTCATAATTATGGGTTCTTTAAAAATGTTGCAATAATTTCAATAGAACCACTCACCTAATCATGCTAATAACTTTGCATAAAGTTTAGATTTTTGGATTAAATGAACCTATCGCCATGTTTGATGAAATCCATCACCATCCTTTACTGCATCAGACAGACGGTCTGGTTCCTCCCCCTGGGGTTTCCATGGCAACGTGGCTTTCTTCAAAGTTTCAAAAGAAATCAAGCACTGCTCAAGATAGACAAAGGAAGTGGTGTGACGATTACATTGAATGCGTTTCTATATGGTGATGCTGTTTTCTATGCGGCTGGGCAGAAGGACGAGGTACTGAAGGTCCAGTCCTGAATTCTGATCCAGGATCTGGTCCTCGATTTCCTTTAGCTTCATCCGGAACGTTTCAATCAGTTCCAGGGCCAGGGACTCGGTGAAGTGTTCCTGTGTGTACTGGCCCAAAGGAATCTGGGAAAAAAACAAACAGCAAGCAGTTAAAAAGAAATGGTTTCATTTCACTGAATACTGGATCAAACATTAAAGACTATGGATAACAAGGCACCTGTTAATCATCAATAATGTGATGTGACTAAATGGTCTGTACTTCAGCATTAGGGTAACAATTTATTTGACGGGTTGTGAATAAGACTGTCATTATTCACAACATGACATAACACCTGTTATGAACATGAATATTTATGACTGCTGTCATAAAGTGTCATTCAGTAAATCATGACACTTAAACACAAAGTTGACATTATTCAAAATGTCTTTGTTATCCAAGAAATCATAATCTGACATAAATTTGTTACAAAAGTATTACTGATTAAACTTCAGCTTTAATAACATAATGCTACATACTTTTTAAAGTTTAAAAATGTCTTGGTTAAAGTTTACATGTTTTCTCCCTGAACACAGAGAAAATAGTGGCTTCCTGCACACTCTCCACTCATAGCCATCAGGTTTGTGTAAAAGTTTAAGCTTTTTGATTTTAATTACCTGCTGGCTTTTTCAGCAGGTAACCAAAGCATGAAACATTTGAAAAATGAAGTTTGCCTCATAAGTAAATCAGCGCTTTAAATGATTAGCCAAATGTAACTTTTTGAAATTCTCATACAGTCAATATTTACATTTTTGTACTGATTTAAAACGTTGTTAAGATCTTCCCGATACCCCAAAACCAAACCAAACAAGAACTGTTCAAATCTCCTCTGGTTTGGGCCAGCTCGTTGGATCGTCACGTGACTTCCACAGAGTAGAGCGAACCCAGCCAAATATCTGACTTTTAAATGCACTAAATGAATGATTTGCACCTTATGCAATGCAACATGTCATTTTAAGTGAAATAATGAGGAAATTTAGCTTTTAAAACGGCATCGGACAGAAAACTTTACTCTCTTCTGTTTAGATTATGTATTCCTCTTAAGTTCTTAAGTGGTGTTGTAATTTAAATTAGAATCTCAAAGGGTGTCCTCATTTTTTTCCTCCTGACTTTATAACGAGTGAAATCACAGACTCACTGCGTCTGGCTGCGCTCGTCCCAGATGCCATGTGATCGCCATCTGCACACAGGACTGACCCACATCAGGAAGGGAGGCCATGATCATTTCCATGGTAACAGCATCTTTATCTGGCGGTGGGGGGAGTCTCATGGTGCATGGGGTGTTGGGAACCCAGGCACACCAGTCAAACTGAAAACAACAGAACACTGGTTGTAGTGGAGACTGTGGACAGAACAGCGCCTCCTTCAGGTTTAATCCATCAGCAAGAAATTTTGAAGCTGTAATTTAGTTGGTTTGGTTGGTTTTGTGTGATTTGCTTGTTGGTACCTGTCCATTGTTAGTTGCGGCATGCTGAGCTGTGCTCGTGAAGATGACCACAGCCAGTAGAGTGGACAGTTCCTCTTTGCTGCAGAGTTTATTTGACAGACCTAAAAATAAATTAACGCAACAAAGAGGACAAAAACAATTCTGTAATACCTCATCTACTCTTCACCCCTCTGATGACATACAGAAACACCTCTCTCATGAAATCATGTCATGAGCTTTGGGACTTTTAGAGTGTTTTCACACCTGATGGTCTGGCAGACTGGTAGTAAACGCTCTGAGGTCTGAGGACATGAATGAATGGTTGTCTTCTGTGTTTCTGTATTGCCTTGTCTCACTCAATGGCAGCTGGAGTTAGGCATTAACCTCCCTGAAACCTGACACATACACTAGTATGTATGTATGGATACAGGTATCAATGTATGGAGCACATGGTACCAAGACAAGTAGATCTTTTTAGAGTGAAGTTAGAATGGCTGGTTAGATGTATGGATAGAAATGCAACAACATGGGGAAGCAAACATTAGAGCCTTGGTCTGATTTCTGCCTGTTCTTCTGTAGAACAGGTGTTAGGCCTGTTGCCTTGACAACCCAGATATCCCTCTTTCTCTTGCTTCCTGACATGAACTGGCCAAGCCAAAAGAGTAAAGGCTTGATCATTGGACACTCGTTGGCATGTTTCCAATATAAATAAACAACTATTTCCATAAAGAATCACTAAGAATGACTTACCAAAGTTGGGAAGTTCAGTGAAGCCTTCCTCTGTTATGTCTTTGATCCAGGCTTGCAGCTCCGGGTCCTTCTCCACATTCTGGTCTGTGTGGTAGTACAGACTCACCATATCTGAGACGAAACTAAGCAGAGACCTGCAGTTATTTATTATGCACCACTAAGAAACTAAAGACCTGTTCAGAGATGTGTTCTGTCTGAGTCTCCAGGTAGAGAATAGGAGGCTTTGACAACATAGTGAGTTAACACTGTAAAAATCATATCGTACAAAGATTCTACATCATTCTACAGAATAGAGATCATATACCACAAACAGGACTGGTTTGAGGTGTATAGTAAGACTGGTTCTTACATTTCCTACCAAAGGAAAACTAAAGATGAGAAGTCAGATGTGCAAAGATAAAGGTACCTATGAATGGCTTCCCACAGCATCAGGGAATTTTCTCTGTAGAAATAGTTGGGGACCTGAAACACTCCTCTATCAGTGAAGTCAAAGTGTGGCTGAAGGGAGCGATATGTCAACTCCTTGTATTCCCTCTGGGCAAGAATCAGGAGGCCATCACCGCCTGTAGACACAACCTGTTCACAAACAGGACGACAGTCACCACCGTCCTCAGACTGCAACTGATGTTACAGAAAGAAAACTGACACATTTTTGTTATTTTCACATGATATCAATAAAAAGGGTCACACTTTATTTGAAGGGGTGTGCATCAGACTGACATGACAGTGTCACAAACATGACAGAACATCTGTCATGAAGATGAATTAGTGTTCATGAATGTTTACAACTATTGTCAAAGTGTCATTTGGTAAATAATTGCACTTTTAATGTAAAGTCAAAATGGACTTTTAATGCAACTTTGCATTAAAAGTGTCATTATTTACCGAATGACACTTCATGACAAAAGTCATAAACATTCATGAAGACTCCTTCATCTTCATAAGAGATGTTATGACATGTTTATGTCATGTCGGTCTTATGCACACCCCTTCAAATAAAGTGCTGCCATAAAACGATTGTTGCTCTTGGTGTCGTTGGCATTTCTAGAGATATTTGCACTTCATCAAATAACATAGCGGTATACTCGTTTGAAAATGCCGTTGGGAGAGATGAGCTGAGTTCGCCCCCTGCAGTTGATTTCCAGTGTGTAGCGCAGATGAGGAGCCAGGAGCTGCAAAAATGAGAAACACAAGGAGTAATATGAACTAGTGTGCTAATAAAAATACTAACCATTATCAAATCAAACAGGGCAGGCAGGTTTCAGGTAATAAATAAAAAGAAATGACTGAGCTCTTCTATCACCTCATTGTTCCAACAACTAAACTCTTCATCCTTCCTAAATATACATATGATCCACATGATTGGACACATTTTTAGAACACTATACTTTATGTAAGCAGCATAGCATTAATTGTGAGAAAATTGCACATTTAGGTGGCTCAAATTCCAAAACTTAATTTGTGTATTTACTAAAATCTGTCAACACATATGAAACTGCCCAGAATGTGTCAAATGCCAGGAGCAATAATTACCTTGTATATGGGGTGGACCGCAGGCAGCTGTCGAAGAGTTGCGACACAGAACACCTCTACCACCAGGTGAGTCCGGAGAAGGTGAGACAAAAGCTGGAAAACCTGGAACTCTGAGTGACGCACCCACATCTTGGCCAGCAGCCAGGCCAGAGGGGGGTCTCTGGGCAGGAACATGGGCGTGTCCAGGTTTGGAGTCTGTTCCAGCTGAAGACAAAGTAAAGGAGAGTGAAGGCATTAGTGACTCCTACACATGATTAAAAAACACAGGAGGTTTCACCACCAACCATCAGTTTTGTTACCTTTCGTTTGTTATAATCTGGTCATAAACATTGTAGTAATTTTTCATATAACTTATCCAAACGCAACATATATGTAAATATTTATAAAGAAATTCCAATAATTGTTAAGGTCTAATCTCTTGAGTATATTAGAATTAGTTTAACCTAGGAATCAGGATTCCGAGGCTAAACTAAGATCTTTTTCTAAACATAATTTGCATAGTAAAAAGTCTTTCTCCAAATTCCTCTAAATTAATCATTTTATAATTCATTCCTTATATTTCTCCACCTTCACCTGTGCTGGTATGACTGTATGGAAAGTTGAATGACTTAAAAGTATATGTGATATTCTCTGATTTGTCACACGGTTTCTCAGTAATGCTGGTAAAATATTTTAATTCAGGAGAGATGGATAATTTTGCTGTGCCATGTTTTTTGAATAACTGACATATTTTAGACATAAAACACTGAGTTTATGCAAATTCAATATATTTAGTTAATCACATAAGTTGATTGAAATTTTTCAAGTGTAGCTACTTTTGTTCCAATCCTTTGTTTTCCAAGGATCATACTGATAACTTCTCAAATAATCTTTTATCAGTCGAATACTTTCTCAGGGTTTGCAGTTAAATCATTTTGCGTTTTTGAAGTAAAACCAGTTTAAATGTAATACTTGAATTGCAATAGGAATGAGTCCTTCATCTGGATGCTGGTACAGGAGGCAGAGCGGAGCAGCTATGAACTGAGGTTTGCCCTTGATTGTGTTTGCAGGAATCCCGTCCATGATGGCGTAGTCCAGCAGGAATATGTTTCCTGCCTGGAGAGATTAAACACAGGAGCAAAGAAAAAGAGGACCGGAGTGTTTAACTTTAGAGAATATTCCTTTTGAATGGAAAAAAAAAAAGTGTATCTGATAAATAAGTGCATCTGCTGTGAAAACAGATGCTGAATTTTTCTCCACCTTTAGTTCTTTGTCCAGGTTGGTTTTTGCTGGCATTGAGCTCTGGACCATATCCGATGTGACGGGGAAGTTTCCTGGCAGAACTGAACACTTCTTGATCATTCTTGGGTTGCTGCCGTTCAAACACTGGTAGCCGAAGAGCCAGTTCTCCTTCCAGTGATCCATACAATACTCTGAAATCACAACATCCATGTTTTCATTACTAAATGATTTTGTTAAATATCAACAAAGTAACACAACTTGATCCAATCTGCTTAATTGTCCTTATTAAAAAAAGCAGCAAACATTAGTTTAGGATACTGTCTATGAGCTACAATGGTGATGTTTGTGATGTAACAAGTGTGTTAGAATATGAAGTAAAACTTTGCACAAAATCTAATTTGTAAGTTCATGTGAATTGAATCATTTTATTTTCTAAAAACCCTATTTCAGGCCTTTTTCACTTCCTGTTCTGCTTGGGCAAATAATTCAAGCAAGAGGTACATAAACTGAAAAATACATGTCTTTAAAATTAACTTTAACAAAAAAAAATTGTAATTTAAAATTGACCAGCCCTGCCATTCTTCTGCCTCTGTGTGGTGGGAATCTCCTGTCTTCTGCTAATCTGAGATTATGTTGTGAGGGGTTATTATGTCCAACAGGAAAACTCAGATACCTCTCTGCCCAGTGATATTCTCCATTAGACCAGAAATTAAATGTATACTCTCCAGAGAGCATGGGAGTCTGCGCCCAGGCCTTCTTCCAGTTGGAAATACCCAGGAAATTTTGACCAGGAAGTATTCTAATCAGAGGCATGAATAATCTAAATGCACAGAAGCAGCTGATTAAGAATCTCAGGATCTTTTTCAAGAGTGACGGAAAAATGGAGCGAGAGATCAGCAGGGGATAGGTGCAGCGTCTGCAGTGAACAGGTGCTGCATCTGCCTGTTGTGGTGAAGAGAGAGTAGTCTAAAGGTGAAGCTCTCGATTTACCTGTCCATCTACATTCCTAGTCTCATCCACGGTCACAGGCTGTGGGTCGTAACCGAAAGAACAAAATCACAGATACAAGCGGCCGAAATGAGTTTTCTCCGTAGGATGTCTTTGCGCTCTCTGAGAGGTAGGGTGAGAAGCTCAGTCATACAGGAGGGACTCAGAGTAGAACTGCTGCTCCTCCATGTTGACGGAAACCAGTTGAGGTGGCTCAGGCATCTATTTGGGATGCCTCCTGGATGAGCACATCCCACCAGGAGGGGAAGACCCAGAACACATTGGAGGGACTATGTTTCTCAGTTAGCTTCAAAACAACCTAGGATTGTCCCAGAGGAGCTGGACCAAATGTCAGGGAGAGAGAACCCAACACTGACGGATGGATGGATGGCTGGATGGATGGATGGCTGGCTGGCTGGCTGGCTGGCTGGCTGGCTGGCTGGATGGATGGATGGATGGATGGATGGATGGATGGATGGATGGATGGATGGATGGATGGATGGAT
>CAEFZY010071394.1:0-18026 GCA_903066815.1 Brachyrhaphis roseni
TGTAACAAGATTTTATTTTTAGCATAAAAATCTCACAAACAACCCAACTTCCAAGCCGTGGGTGGCCGGGTTGTATCCTCCCCCCCCCCCCCCCCCCCCCCCCCCGTCCTTATATTGTCTGGATGTTGCTGTCATGTGCAGAGGTTTTTTGCAAACCCACACTGTGTCTACTTGGACACAGTAGACACAGTGGATGTTTTTTTCTTCAGACACCTGTCATGTCCGGTGTGTTTGTTTGTTCTTTGGATGCCTTGTACTGAAATGTGAATTTTCCTCTGGGATCAATAAAGTATATTCATTCATTCACTGATAGCAGCGATACAGTTAGCTACTGGCATTTAAATGTTTTATTCCAAAGTTTATTAAAGATGTGAACAATGAAAGACTTGTCCATAGCCTTACATGTTGGAGCCAGAGTCTGACCCAAAGAAGGAGAGTGAAGAGCCTGCAGAACCAGAATCTGAATCATAGCTGAAAGTGTTTGCAAAACTGCCAAAACTACACATCCATCATGTGTTTCCTTTAACACTGAAAGTAGTTCGGCACACAGAGCATCAGGATTCTTAGCGCAATTTGATTTGTGTAATTTCTGCATTTAACTATTATTGGGATTTGACATGTCAAAACACAAAGCATTTAATTAGCTCACCTGTTAGCATGTGAAAAAAACTTCAAAACTTTTCACAAAATTATCACTGCACGAGGCCTCTGCTCTGTAACAGTTCTTTTAAAATAAAACGCTCAGAAGTGTGTCAGATGTTGACTCATTCCTGACAGGGTTCAAGTGTGGGCATTTTAAAGCTCTTCATTAAAATTCTGAACTGGATAAAATCTAATGAACTGGTGTGCTTGAATGCTTGCTAAAAGGAAAAGACGTTTCAGACAAGGTGGCAGTTTGATTGAAAATCTGAAGCAGTGCAGAGCTCTGTGTGAAAATGGAATGTTAAGTGAAAATTTGTCTAATATAACACTTTAATTGTCTCAGCCCATTATTTTCTCAGCATACTCTTCGGACCTCCTTAGGTTTACAGAGAATACAATATGAAAAATATAGTGTAAGTGCTTCAGAGCATGTATTTTGGCAAGAAGTGATTAAGACTGAAGAAATTCCAATAAATGTGATAACAGGGTTTTAAAACTAGCTGATTGAATGTTGTGTCTGGGGTGCACTGTTTTCAACCTTCACTACATGCAGACCTCACAATAAGTTGATGTTACTATCTTCAAATATCAAGATATTTCATCTTCCTTATGTTTGAGAAAAAGTGAAATATAGATACTTATGAATAAAATGTCCAAGTTAATGTGGCATTGATATTTGAGAGGATGAGTCCAGTGTGCCTCTTGAATCAAAACTGCTTGAATACAATATTTGGCAGGATGCTGTATTTCATAGTTGATGTTTTTTAAAGTTCATGCATTCCATCATTTGGTCCAATGGATTAACTCCAACTTCCCTTAATCACTGAACTTGATCTATATTTAGGGAAATCTATATTTATCTATGGGGGTTTAGGGGTAGGGTAAGGATAACGCTATCTATATCTATATTTTCTGTATAAACTTCTAATTTACAGTTTTAAAACCAAATTTTTATCCAAATTTTTGATTTTCTCCATTGAATAAAATAAAAAAACCCTCATCCTCTCACATATGTTAATTTGTGCTAATCTTCATTCACTTTCTTCATCTTCTATTTACTATGATTGATATGAAAAGATGGCTGAAGTTTAACTTATATGGTAATAGGAGCTTGGCTTTCATCATGCCAAAGCCTCCTATAAATATTTAGTGTATGCTTTATTATGTATACATAAAGTACTACAGAAATCATTTAACAAGAAAATACAAATGAAGCATATTAAGATATGCACATGTAAGCTTGATTATGTCATGTTGCTACTAAATATACAAAAACACAAAACACCCACTTCTGCAGGGTAATACAATCATGCAGATAAAAACAAGCAAATGCATACCACACTTCAGCAAGAAAACTCCAGTATTGTGCTTTTTTAGAAAAAAGTACACCTTGCATCCACATTTTTAACAAAGGTTTACCCTTTCTGCTTCCTTACAAACTTCTTATCCCAAGCTTCCAGGTCAGGATTTGTTTACACATGCATTTTGTTAGTGAAGGTAGAATGCAAAAGTGACACACAGAAAGCGGTAAACACATGCAGATGGAGGGGTTTTTCCATATCATTTGATGAGACAGAGGCTGTTATTGTACTCCGCTATCATTTTGACTTAAGGGGCAGATCTTTTAACTGAAACATTTTAAAGTACATACACATGAAAACTACCACACACACACACCAAAAGCCCATAATACACCTCTCAAGGTTCCAGATTTTCAAAACAGGATTGGATGCAGTGAGATAAAAACATTAGCATATATTTAAAACACAGCGCATTCACAGAACAGAAAGGAGCAGCACAGACAGTGGCTGTGTTCTGCATCGCCCCTAAAGCGACAACAGCAGATGTTGAAAACACCAATACACCAGACACACACTGGTCCTACAATCTTTTACAAAAGACAGATGCCAAACAAGGCTTCCCATGACCCCATTATTGCCTTTCTTTTTCTGTGTCTTCACAGTTCCACAATCTTATCCCATTCCCTGAAAAGTGGGGAATCCTCCCACATCTAGGAACACAGAGAACCTGAGATAAAGCTGCAGCTTTAAAGCTGCTCTGCAATAAGGAGATTGAAACAGTCAAACCTGGCAAAGAGCGCCTTCTAAAATCATTCTCCTTTTGTTATTTATCTATCCATATACCAGACCAAAAGAAAGGGGATAATTGTGAAGAGGAAAATAAATTGATTGGTTGAAATCCATTTTCAAATCTTGTCAAAGCTGCAGAAGTAAACTTTTGAAAGAAATATTATTTTTCATATTTGCTAAAACTGTCTTTAAGTCCAGACAGTACAATGCAAAACAAATAATCTGTGCCTGCCATGAATGCACAGATTAGTTAGCATGGCCTGATTGACAGCACTAAGACCCTCCTCCTGGCTCTAATTGGTTGTTTTTGACTAGGAGCGGTGCATTTCTGCAGACTGCTGTAGTATCATAGGGTGGAGGGAGAGGGGCTCGATTTTTTTCACAGATTGCCTGACTCATATTATGCTGTCAACATATAGTGACAGTTTTAAGAAATATGTAAATAAAACATAACTTTGTAACAGTTACATACTGAAGCTTTAAGGTCTGGACTTTGAGCCATTCTAACACAGGAATTTGCTAGAAGATGTCTTCTGCAGCCTCTAATAGTTTGTCTCCCAGAAATGGCTTGTCTTCAGCTCCATTACTCTTTATCAACTCTGGCTAGCATGAAGAAGGAAAGCATCCCAGCTGCATGAGACTTAGTGTGAATATGGTGCATTGTGCCTTCTTCCACATATTGCATTTGCATGTTGAGCAGAAAGTACATTTTTGGTCTTCTGACCGGAGCACCTTCTTCACAAATGCTTGCTGTGTCCTGCATATGTAATGTGGTGAACATTATATAGTTTTTCTTTTGGCGTTCTTTAAAAAAAAAAAAAAAAAAACTTTAGCTCACACTTCTAAGGTTTCCAATTTTTTGTGGGAATGATAACTCATGTAAACAAACACTTTTGTTATCTTCAACTCCTCCAGAGTTGGTTGTTTTGGAGAATCTAGCGAACATATCTGGTTAATGCTTTTCTTGCCAGTCAGTTAGTTTAGGTCAGTCTTTTTCAAACTGTGGTGGCGGACCACTGGTCGTCTGAGGACACCTCCTAGTTGTACATAGGTACTGCATGTAAATGATTGTTTATTTGCAATGAGTTAGCTTAACGACTGTTTAAAATAATAATGGATAAGTGGATAAGTGAACGGTAGGACTCAAGTTTCAGTGAGAGCCGTTTGTTTTTTTATGACTTGCTAATTATGCTCTGCACATGTCACCAGGTATTATTTAATTTAAAAAGAGTTAATCAGCAATAAAATAGATAATGCACACAACACTTGTAGTAAAGAAAAACCTCTTTTGTTTTAAATTTGATTTCCATCATTTGAGAGCTTAGAATACACTGTCAGAATTTGTAAATAACTCAAAACATCCAGAGCAGATTTGTTCATAGCTTTGTTGTAGCCAATCACATTTACAAAACAGCAACACCCTTCTCATTAAGATGAATAAATAAAACAATAATGAGTTAAGAGACTGATATTTTCATTTCAGGGTTTATATATTAAGATGTTGTATTATTGTGGGGGCAGTTTGAAGTTAAGTTAAGTGGCTTTCAGCCAGAGAAAGTTTGAGAAACACTGGTTTAGGTTGAAAGCCAGGAACTGCTAAGTGTGCATGAAGCATTACTTTGTCTTATTGAAGCTATTTGTTTGATAACATTCTAGAACAAACCTTCCCAGAACAGCTGGACTTATACACACAGGTGAACTCTATTCAATTATTATTTTCACTTTAATTGGTGAAAACTGAAGGCACTGGATGTTATTTAGGGCTTACAGAGTAAATAAGGCTAAATTTAAATGCACACCATAGTCTTCAGATTTTTATTTGTAAAAACTTTGTAAACTATGTTCCTTTTTCCAACCTCTTCACAGTTATCATACAACATCTAAATATACTATGCTAAAAATTGTGTTTATGACATCATAAAACATGTGAAAGCTTAAGACATGAATACTTTTGAAAGGCATTCTGTCTGTTGCTTAAATCATGCAGGTGTGAAATGGTACAGAATTTCCAGAGAAAGGATAAAGGAGCCAGCTGACATCAAAGTGAGCGTTGCAGCTTTTTCATTTGACTACCCATTTAACATCACCTAAACGACTAAGTCTGTAACTGTGTGTAACTGATCTATCTATTCTGTGATCAATCCTTCATGAACACGACCTGTAGATTAAATCACCTCAATAGGGAAACTGATTACCCTTTTCCAGAAAGAGGGCAAGAAATACACACAAACATCTGCACAAACATATTAACACACACATACACACATCATCTAGGGTATCAAAAAAGGTCAAGTGTTGGTCATTGACTTCTGATCCTTACCATCAGTTACACAGACAAGATGAAGATCTACCTCCTGTGTGGGGGTGTACATGCGAGTGTGTGTGCATGGCTGCTGACGCCAGGTCTGTGTCAGAGAACTCGCTTTTTTTATTCTCACTCATAAATTACTTGTCAGCTGCAGAATAGATCGAACCCAAGAGAGGGAAGGTGGCAGGGAATGAGAGAAAAGATTTTCTGCCTTTTTTGAAACCATCAGAGAGACTCATCTGTAAGAACAGCATCGGAGGAGGGCAGGCTTAATTAAAGACACAAATCCCATTATGAATGATTAATTGAAGCACCACAGGTAAAAATCAGTGAGGGTCCCTTGCATACAAACACACTCACAAACCTGCAATCATTGATGTACAACTAGACAACAAAGGAACTGCATGTTTTTTGTATTGTCTGAGAAAAAGTGCAACAGAAAAAAAAGATGATTAATTGACAGAATTAATCAGAGCAAAGGGAGCTGATGGTGTAGAATAGAGCCTGTTAAGGGAAAAATGTTGGTTGGGTTTCATGGTCAGCTTCCCAGAAGGCTGGTTCTGAGCAGAATAGAAGCTCAGGAGAAACAGAACACATAGTAGCTGAGCATTTGCGATGGAAAGAGGATTAATGTCTCTGACAGTGAAAAGACCAGAGACAGAATACAAGTCAGAGTATAAGGGCCCTTAATAATACCACAGATTATTACCAACATAGAACAGCTGATGCACATTAAATTCATCCATACACTCCCACCAATTGGATAACCCGTTTAAATGGAAGGAGACATTACCTCCCTCCCCCATACACACATGACCTGCAGAGAGCTTATGATGGTGGCCTGTAGGATAAAATTGATGGTAAGGAAAATGAAGAGAACAAAGGCAGAAATGAGAACCACATGGTGGAAACTGAAAAAAGAAGAGTGGTGTGGGGTTTTCAGACAGAGGCTCGTGGTGATGAGGAGGTGATCCCAGATGACTGGCCAGCTACAGCTAAGGTGATTAGGGAGACAGGGAGGAAGATATGTCCTCTGTGTCACATGGAAAGCGTGACACACCAAGTTGTTGTGTTTGCAGGACTAAATCTTTTGAACTGATGCAAACAAGCCACTGAAACTTGTTTTATGAGGTTGTTGACTAATAAAGAGTCATTTTACTCATACAATGTGAGCTTACTTTGCTTTACCAGTTTTCTTTTCTTCTTTTCTCACAAACCTATGAAAGAGTCTTTAAAACATGCTAAACAGTATCTGGTTTATGAATGCTGAAGGTAGAACTAAAAGCTCTGCTAAAACTATTGTTACTGTAATGTTTTCAGGACAACTTTTATCATTCATTCCACAATCAGCTGTAGCAGACCGCTGGCACAGTTTAAAAATTATTTGATTAATTTCTTATAAGAAATGTTATTACTTATAATAATTTAATTGTAGCTGGTGTAAAATGCAAGTACAGAAAAACTCATATATATGGACATGAAGAATACAGCAGTGAAAAAATAGAAGAAAAGTCATAAATATACAAAAGGCCCATGCAATATGGCAAAATGTCTTATGGTGCTATAAACCAGTCAACATTGACTTTTTTATTCAGAAATAGTTTTACTATATCACATTTGTGCAATATCAGCACACAGTTACAAGCAATGCTTGCCAGGGTGGATATAAGCTTTATTGCCTTCAACAGCTAAAATAATTTCAAATGAAATAAAGATCCAATGGCAGCCAATGTTTTCAGACTGCTGACTATCTCAGCTTGGCACATTTACTAAGATACAGAAACTTGCCAAATTCCACTAAAGTTGCCTCAGTCATCTTGTCAGATTTTAATTCAGATAATAAGCCTTGACTTACAGGCACGGCTGTTTTTGTTGTGTTTTTTTTTTGTTTTTTTTAAGCACAACACATGCATAAAAACATGTCTTATTTGTAAGGGTAGAAATATACATGAATCTCCCTCCAGGTCAAATTTTTAATTCTATTGCACTGTGCACCAGGTACGTTTTACCTCTTCAAGTAACTGGCTCTTACTCATTGACAATAGAAGTATGAGAGGCTACTTTTGTAAACAATTTTAGCACAGCAACAGTTTCTATGTCTCAAATAAAACTACATTTAAACTGGACTTCCTTCACAATGATGTCATATATAGCTTGTTTATTTTCAGACAGAGGTATAGTTCTATGTTAAAAGGGAAATATTATGTAGAATAAACTTTTTATGCTTTAAATTATGTTATTCCCTCATCAAAAATAGATTTGGAGTGTTGCCTTGATTCTTTCATGCATGTTTGAGAAATCCTTTAGTCTCCAAGGCAACCATTCAGCTGTCCAAAACGCCCGATTGGACGTAGCAATCAAGACACAGCTCTTCCTTGTAGCTGCACACTACATGAAAAGTGGAATTTTCGATAGCTATTGACACCTAGTGCTGCCGTGCGCCTAGCGGGCTATCAGCAGGAGTTTTTTCTCAGAATGGGACAAAAAGAGAACAAAGAGAGAAAAGGGAACCACATGGTGGAAACTTAAAAAAGAAGAGTGGTGTGGCGTTTTCAGAAACTGTGTGTCCGTGTTGTCCCATCATCCCTCTCCCCTTGGGCCTAGAAGAGGCTTTCATAAGAAGTTGCTGGAAGACATGCAAATTCAAATCAACTATTGAGTACTGGCCTTTTTGACTATCTCTGTTGTAGTTCACCCATTTTCCCTTCTGTGTACCACCCAGGTCCATTTACCAGTTCCGGGACCCGACCAAAACCCCTAAGTGTTATTACCTTGAGAAATAATTAGATTTGGTTAAGTATAAAACAGGCTTTAATGCCAAAAATGTTTAAATGTTGTAAGCCTTACAAATGGAACAAATACAGAGTGACATTCTCCATCCAGTGCTTGGCCACACTTAGCTCACCTTAGGGAAGTAACCAAGTGTGCCTCCCAAGTGCAATTTTCAGGGTAAATCTGATGATATATTGTCAACATTGAATGTCTGTCGAGCTCATCCAAAATTGTGTGGTGGAATGTAGACACAGCCACCGCTGCACACATTTCTAAGAGAAATGTTTCTGCACTTTTCATAAAACACATCACTTGTGCTACCATGTGACAAAGTTCCACTCATTTGCACATGTGAAATATTGGTCATTTTAGTACCATAGTCACATGTCCATGGCATACTAAGTTGCTGACTCTTCTAAAATCGCCTCCTAATCTCGTCTTTGTGACTAAATATTCCCTTGAAACACTCATTTCAAGGGAATACTGTCTCAAAAAAAAATCCTGTATTGCGACATGTACTCCTTCAAGTGGAGACGTAAATACCGTAATTTCCAGACTATAAGCCGCGACTTTTGTCACACGCTTTCAACCCTGTGGCTTATGTAATGATGCGGCTTATTTATGCATTTTTTCTAACACAGGAATGCCGCAATGTTGTTCGCGCTGCAATGCATTCTGGGTAAATTACCTGTAGTGGTCCAACTGCCTGGCTCCTCCAGTCAAAAGAGTGATGAGTAAAGTTATTAAGCCTTTTTAATTTAAACCGGAGTGCACTGAAATTGATCGAAACATAGAAATCAGAAGAGGTGTTGAGGAGGAGGACCAAACAGAGGAAGAGGACAGAGTTGGCCATAGTAGCTGATATTTTGCTGCTGCTGCTGCCTTCAGCTTCGTAAATGAAACCATGAATGACACTTTCCTCTAGTCAGACTGTGTGATCCTTTAAGTAAAGCTCTGTGTCCGGTTGTTGTTCTTTCAGTGTTAGTACTGGTTTCACATTCAGTACCGGTGTTCTAGCTCTATTAGCATATGTAGTAATAGCTCCATTACCGCTGCTTGTCTTTCACGTTTCTCCCATTGTCTGTAGCGCTGTGTCTGGTTCGGCAACATCTGTGCTGTAGAGTTTGGTGCGTTGGTAACAGCGACACCAGACTTTACCACACCGGACCGGTCGGATCAGTGATGTCAGTACCGCAGGCAGTATAGCATCTGTTAGCATCTCAAAGAGCGTCCAGCACCTGTAACATCACCTGTTAGAGCCTCTGTTAGTTCTGCTAGTATAAATGGCACAAAGTGTTGTGGAGAAATGTCCAGGGTACAGATAAGGTCCTTGGGAAGTTGTGTTCCACTCCGATTCTCGCACTGCGCTCTCCTTTCTTTCATATGGGAAATTATCCAGATTCGCCTAAATTTTGATTTAGATTTTTTTTAAATTACAGCCAATAGTGGCACACTATGGCATTATCTAAAATTACACCAGCCAAACGCAACTAACAACTACTCATGTAAAGTTAGCCGTCTTGTGTTTACTCTTTAGAGTAAACACCAAAACAAGTCATCAACCCATCAGTGAAAAAATGGCGACCTCTATGGGTGAAAAACATATCAAAGGATGGGAAAAAAAAAAAAGTAATTATGAGTTTTGGCATATCACAAACAGCAATTTTTTAGATGATAAAATTAGAATTTTGAACCTGAATATTTTGTAGCTACAAGCCAAATCAACAAAATTAACAGAAATAAACTGTTGGCATGTATAGCTGTGTGCAATAAATATATATATGATGAGTTTCACTTCTTTATTTGAATTAGCAAAACACAAACTTCTCTACAATACTGTATTACAGTGAGATGCAGCAGTGGATAAAAAAGAGAACTGAAGCTGTGCCAAACAAGATTGAAAACCCAAGTTTATTTCATTAGTGTACTCAGTGAGTAGGTAAAAACCATTTTTTTTGTTGTTGTTTTTTTTTTATTCAGTATAATGCTTCCGCAAAAAAAAATTTTTATTTTAGGGCTCTTTACTTGTGTTTATCAGTGGTGCTAACAGAAGAAGTATGCTCTGTACTGTAATTTATCAAATGAGTCTCATACCATGTGCTTCGTCATAATGTGTTTCAGCTATTACAGTGCATTTAATATGTTACTTTTAAGATAATAAATGACAGCAAATCTTTCAAAGTAACTAAATAAGACATTTAGTGCCACTGCTGTAACATAAACATTTATTTTTAACCTGGCACCAAAGTTTGTCCAGAAAAGTCTGTGTTTCCAGCATCAACAGTTTGCAAGCAGATATTCTGATAAAATATGAATAACAAAACCTGAATCTATCACCTTTATTAACAGCAACAGACTGACCCTTCAACTGATCTGCAGTTTTACCTGTGGAAAACAAATTATAAGAGTCCATACCGCCACTAAGACTTATGGGCTGAAACAGTGTGATTTATGGAGCTGTTATTACTGCCCAGTTGAGCTGCTAATGTTCCCTAATGAGGCATAACCTCCAACTCAGCACAAAGGATTGTATCACAGGAGATTGGAGACAGCAAATGTTGCATCACCAAGAAGCAAAAAAAGAAAGTGAGCCAAACAGCATTCACACACAGAAAACAGGCATAGTTTCCTAATTGCATACTAATACAGATTAAAAATAGCAGCTTTATTAAATGTTTGGCCAATTGGACTTGTCATTGTAGCTTTAATTTGCGGAAAGAAAATGAATATGTACTGAATACCAGGTTTTTGAGTGGTAAAACAGGAGGTCATTAAAATTTTAAAACATCCAAATCAAATGTGACACTTATCCTGTACAATTAAACTAAATACAACAATCTGTTTGCAGTAAAAACAGAACTTGCTTTTTTTAGTATGCACCCATTACGTTGTTAAAGAGCTTTTTGATTCAATTTCACTATTCAGAAATGTTCAGTAACAGTCTACGTATTAGCAACCTGTTTCTTAGCTCGACAACAAGGCTCACTCTGCTGTGCAAAGGTTCCACAAATTTACGAAACAGTAAAATTTGTCTGTGATGCTGAAAAGTATCAAGTAAACTTCAGATTCCTGGTAGATAGCTGAAGGTTTTGTGTCAGAATTGACTGCTATTTGGAACTGGAAGACATTGCCAACAATACCTTAACATACAACTATAGAGTCTTAAAGACAACAAATAAAAAAAAAATACAGTTAAAATAAATATCAATTATTTGCACTTCAGTAAAATCAAAATTAAGTCATCAGTCATTGTATCTAAAAACACAATGTAATGCTGATCACAGTTAGAGCCGGCCCATGACCTAAATGAACTAAGCAGCTACTTAAGTCTTATAATATTTTAAACCCTGTAGATATATTTATTATTATTATAAGTTAACAAGTAGATTATTATTTACTTGTTAACTCATAATGCAATGAAGTGATAATGATTCACTGTAGTTGGTAGATGTGAGCTCAGAAAAACTGAATGATGAAGCTACTGAATCAAACGTTCCTTCAAGAAAATATAAGTTTAAGGATATACACATTTATGCAACACGGCAGCTTTATGGTTTTATATATTTGCATCTAATAAGAGACAGTGCAGTCACTTCAATTGTGCAGGATCAGAGCTACATATGTGGGAAAAGTGTGAAATTCTTTACAGCTACTTATGTTCATTTTTAAACATCCTGCAATATATTTGGGGTATGTAAACTTTACAGAGCCCCAAAATATGTTACACCAATATTTATTACTTAGTATTTATAATAAGTGCATATGCAACTACTGTAACTGTGTTACCCCCAGCAGTGATTAAGCTTCAACTATGGTTTGCAATTATGTTTTTGACCAAAAGAAAACTGAAAACATCATGAAATGTTGCACATACATTTCTCTTTATGCAAAGCTATTTTTCATCTTTTCTCAGATAATTTCTTTTTCAGGAGTCAAATGCTCAAAGCCTTTCGCTGTGTCTGGTCATTTTAAAGTTGCATTACGTCAACCGCAATTGAAGCTGTTCTATGTTATGTTCTGGTCTCTACTATGAGATTCAGCTACATATTTATGTATTCATTGCACACTGAAGTGATGTGATATTAGTTTAGTGCCAGCCGGTAGGTCAACAGGCAGGTTGCAGCATGAATAATCAGCTTAATATTGTGATGCATCAAGGTGGAGAAGGGTCCAGACTCTCTTCCATTGGGGCATGATTCTGACCTGTTGCACTCCTGCTTTGCATTTATCTACTTGTAACCAGTGTCAGCAGTTAGCAGATTTTTGCTTTGTCTTAATTTCGGGTTTATCCCTACTGCTGGAATGGATAGACTGAACACAATGGGTGTGATGATGTGAAAGTTGTAACAGTCATCATACTGCTTGGTTCCTAGTGATGAACAGGTATCACCACAAGTGCATCCTGCTGTATAGGGTTAGAGTGGCTAACCACCACTGCTAACTCCTCCAACCTCTCACCGCACCGTCACAAAGTGTAGCTTTATGGATGAACCAGAAAAAAAAAATCATATCATCACTGTCGCAACAAATGGGTGGCCGAGCGCAGCTTAGCAGTACAGCTGTCATTTATGTTTTTATGTATGAGGACAGAACCAAATCCTGTTGCTAACATGGACACAAAAGCTATAAATGTCTAGGCAAAGTGAGATTTCACTTATTAAATTCACTGAAGATGAATACATAACTCAACATAAAATCTGGTATATAAAAATTGACGTACAAAAACTGACTCCAATTAAAAATGTCAAAAGTTGGCCGCAAGAAAAAAATTTTAATATTCTGATCCTTCATCAGGATGAAGGATGGACACATAAAATTAAGAGATCAGTAGATAGCAAAAATCAGAAAGAATGAAGCAGTAGTAGGAGAAACAGGTATCTGATAGTCCCTTAGGCATCAGATGATCCGTCTGAATTAATCCTGACCATCAAACTTTTCCTTGTCACACATGAACACCCACACCTCCTGCACTGCCTGCACTGCCTGCATCGCCTGCGCCCTGCAGCTACAAAAGCTTTCAGACTGAGAGGCTTCCTCCACCTCACAGTCTTTGGATTTCACTCCCTGTTCTATTTTACTGTCTCCTCTATCTTTGTTGTTACTCTTGACTGCAAGATAAAATGCCAGTCATCCTACGCTCCACTCGTAAACAACAAATGAGGGTGTGACAGTGTAAGAGGAGACCAGTGGGGACCAGGGGAGAGGAGAGGCAGAGAACGGGGGCGACTAAAAGAGAGAAAGGCAGCGGCTATTTGATAGCGTCAGTTGAATGGAGGAGATACAGACAGGCCATTCATCTCAATGGATCAGATAGCAGCCTCCCTGGAGTGTGTGTGCACCAACATGCACACGCACATGCACACAAGCTTCCACAGATGCAGACAGCAAAGCACAGTGGGAATACACAGAGACAGAATCTCTCACATACATAAACTGAGGTAGGATTAAGAGAGCTTTTCAGAATGACATGCTCCAAATGTATTTCACTCTAAAATATTAAAGTTACCTAAACAGTTGCAGAGGTAAGACAAGAATTGGAGTGTGTGGGTCTTCTTTTCCTGCCTTCTTGACCTCCAGTGTGCTGGTCACAGAGCAGAGCAGAGAGGGGAACAGAACAGGCAGAGGAAGATGGAAAACAGACAAAGTTTGTTGCAACGCTCCAACTTGCAAATGCTGTCTGAACCAGGAACACTCGCAGAACCAAGCCACTGTGGAAGTGGGAGCCATAACAGCTGGCCCCAGGTGACTGAGAAGGATGTTGAGGTATAGTAAAATCAGAGTTTTTCACAGCCAACATTTAATTAGGCTCGGACCCCCCTAACTTCCCCCAAGTCTACCAGCCTGCAATCCATCAGCTCTCTCTCAACACACACACTCAATTCATTTGAAAGTTTGTTTTGCACCTACAGTGGCAGAGAACTACACGCAATAAAAGGAATATTATTCCATCCTAAATGTAATATCTATAAATAGCAACATTTTCAACTTATTCATGAGAGAAGGGGAGATAAACTGCCTTACTGCAGGAAGGTTATGATGAAAAACAAGGAAACAGGTTAATGAGAAGATAATTTCCTCATAAGAGATGCACTGAGTTTCCATGTTCTCCTGGGTCATGAGTGTGTTCTCTCCTGGTTCTCCAGCTTCCTTTCATAGTTTCTGCTACAGAATGTCATCTGTAGCAGAAATAATGAACTTGTTCATTATTTCAGAGAACTGGTTACACAGGATGAGGGAACAGCAACCCTTCATTTATTTGGTAATTAATAAATGCTTTAATAGAGAAGAAACATTACGGCAGCACTTGTAAAACTGAACATGTACATGCCAGGAAAGTTTTGATGACTGAAGCTCCAACACAATCACCATAATATTTGTTTTATATATATTAGTATAGATTTGTTTTACAAGCAAAATTACAAAAATACCCAATAAACTTTAATGTCAAAATTAGAACTAATTTCTGCAGATGTAAGTGATTAAATTTTCAATCCCTTGACCTCATTCAACGGAAGTCCAGGAAAGTGGTGCGAATAGTCTGACAATGCGTCAAATGCAGATCACCTGAGTGAAGTGACCATCTCCAGTGATTGTAGTACAAAGAAGCCTGACTTTGGAAGGTTCATTCACTGGTTCATCTGTATTTCTGGCTGCCATAATAGCATGAAAGAACACTACAAGCAAATCACAGAAAATATTATTGAAAAGTATCAGTCAGGGGATGGACAGAAAAAACCACTAAGGCCCTGAGCATCCCCTGGAGTTCAGTTCAATCCACCATGAAGACATAGAAGGAATATAACCCATGTGTAAATCTGCCTGTATCAGGCTGTCCTCACAAATAGAGTGAGAAGTAGTCTAGTAAGACACACCACCAGGTTACCATGTCTATGCTAAAGGAGCTACCATCTTCAGGTGCTGATATGGGAGATACCCTGCAGACATCATGTTACCTGGGTTCTCCACCAGGAGAGTGCCAATAAGAAAGCAACTGTTGAAGAAAAGTCCAGATCAAGACTGGGCTAGAGTGGCCATGGCCAAGACAAAGAATGCGCTTTGTTCCATTGAGACCAATTTGTAGCTTTTTGGTCATCAGACAAAATATTATATTGCACAAACATTGCACATCACCACACTAATTTCCAATAAAGCACAATGTCCTCACTGTGAAATATGGTGGTGGCAGCATCATGTTGTAAATGTTTCTCAGCTGCAGCACCTGGAAGGTTTGTAAAAGTAGAAGGTAAAATGAATCCAGCAAAATATAGAAAATGCCTGGAGGACTAGTTGTTTAAAACCGCAGAAGAACTACAGCTTCAGAGAACACAATGAAGACAAAAAGATAGGTATGTTCTGGAGTGGTCCAGTCAAAGTCAGGACCTCAATCTGATAGAGCAGTTGTGTCTGGACATGAAAAGAGCTGTTCACAGCTGATCCTCATACCAGACTGAACAGTTTTAACATGAAGAAAGGAGGAAAACTGCAGCCTAACTGACACAGATCCACATAGACTGCTGTTATTGCAACCACAGGTGCAGCTACTAAATACTTGAATATTCTAATCACTTAGTTTGTGTACATATTTTTTATCTGTCATTAATTTGTATGAATCAGTAATCACTTTGATATTAAAGGGGCTGTGTTTTTTTTGTCAAAAAAGGCAAAATTTTGTTTCTCATGATTTATTTGAGCAATAAAAGAGTCTAATGCTTTTTACAGGCACTGTATCTGAAATGTTTTGGGGGATAGCTGATTTTGTTACTGTAACACGTAAAGAAAATAAATCAATATTTTTTTTTCTTGATAAATTAGACTCATTAAAAACCACCCACACCTACAAATATATTTAATAAAATATTATTGCTATTACAGTAAAGTTACACTTGGAGAAACAGCCATCTGTTTGTATTGTAATTAAAGTAATTTGTTGAGTATTGCAGTTTTTAGACAACAAATGTTGTAAAATAATCAGTGAAATATTACTAAAAAATGTTCTGAGCAAGACACAGAACAGGTGTCTGTGTTTTATAAAGACACTGCTTACTAAACAGAAATAGCCACTTGCTCCTGCTCCATGAATGCACCTTCAGGGACATGTGAGACTTTCTGTTCACTGAAATGTTTGCATCTGATCTGAAGCCAAATGGGTTTTCTTTTATTTAAAGTAGTGTCAGGGTTTTTAAAATGGAAAGTTGGTGAAGCAGTTCGTTCCAAGTAACTCAAAAAAGGAAAAACCAAGAGCACACACTTGCCTGAGAGTGTTGATCTGCATAAGTTATGAAATTGCTTCAATAAAACAGCTACTTATCTAAAATCTAATGACTTCATTAAGCTTTTCTAGCTGGGGCATGCCGTCACTAGGAGAGTATCTAATTTACGGAAATACCTTATGTTTTGAAGGTAAATATGTGTTTCGCCAACTCCAATATAAAAAAAGCACACATAATGTGGAATAGCATGTGTGATAACATTATTGAGGTATTCAAAATATATATTAAGGTAGAATTTTTTGGCAATATCACCCACCCCTAGTAAAGCTTAAATGCTACAGGTAGACAGAACACAACAAGGAGTCCCTTTTATTCTCTCCACTTTGGGTCAGACAACGTCCATGTCTTTGACATTAAGAAATGGTACTGCTTTGTGATATATATATGTCTCCAATTTTATTCAAAACAATAACAAATATCACTGTTAGCTAAAAAATGGAAGGTAGGTCAATTACAACTTGTTCTAAGGAGGAAAATTTAGGATGTTGGTTAATGGATAAGAATAGCAGGGGAGAAGATTAATGAAACCTTTAAATGGTAAATGTTAATTCATTTTTTACTATTTACAGAATGGGTGCTGGGGCCATCTGAGATGATCTGGTCTTACTTCAGAGCTACCAGCTGGTCTGAGATTGTTGATAAGGGGATGTGACAAAAATCTATTTGCTGGGGAATGGTATGAAAGAGAGGCCTGTTGGGATCATACAATGGTTATAACGTGTTTTTTTTTTTCTGGATTCTGGATGCAATCTCTGCCAGGACTGCCAAAAATTATGGATGGTGCTAAAGCCAAACTATAGAATAAACACCAAATAAATTTAATAGAAGTTTTCGAACAAACTTGTCAAGTATGTAAAATGTACTTTAATGGTTTTCTGCTCCATATTGAGAAACACAAATATATCAAGCTGATAGTAAAGGTAAATTAATCAGAAAGTGTGCTTGGGTAGTGTCTGCAGTGGGCTGCCTAAAAGACGTGCCACTCTTTAGGCTCTGACACGCTGGCGTACTGTGTATTTTGTGAGCTCCAGGCACACTGCCCTGATTTTGATATATGAGGCATAGTCAAGTGTCCTGATTGTAAACATTTCTAATGAGACATTCCTTCATTTCCCAAAATTTGAATGGATTCTAGTAAGAGTGGCGAGCTAGTTGGGTGCCTAAGCCTGTATTTTCTCCACCAGGGCAGCAAACACACACCTGTTGGGGTGTTCTTGATGTAGCCGTTAGCTAACTCCTTAATTATGTTGTGGCTTTGTTTACTTTGCATGTATCTGACATACATGGACAATATAGTTAAGCCACACTCCATATAGTAAGTAGCAGGTATGTACCGAGACGTGTAAATACATTAATAACACTATTGTGATGCATTCATTAGAATCTGTGGTTCTGCAGGCTCTTCATTCTCTGCTCTGGGTTATGTTGGAGCCAGTACTAGGCTGGATGGACAAGTCTTCCCTTGTTGACATCCTTAATAAACTTTGGAATAAAAAGTTTCTCTGCTGGTCTCAAGCTATAAAATTGGCAGAATGAGCTGGGGTGGAATGCTCTGCAACCTGACGGGGGTGGGGTGTGAAACATATGATTCACATTTAAGAAGACAGCAGCAAAACAAGATGCTGAAAGAGAGGGGTGCCCAAAGGACCGACTTTGGGTACCCCTGCTCTAAGAAGGCTCAGAACAGGGGAAAATGAGGGGCATGTGGGGCTACAATAACTAGGAATTCAGCATTAGAGTTCTACTTTATATAGACCACAAGTGAATGACTTAATATGTAAAAACAAAGGATTTAAAAGCATAACATATCCATTTTAAGCTTACTTATTTACCAAACTCCTGCATCAACCTCCTGGTGAAAAGTCCATCCATCCATCCATCCATCGTCTTCCGCTTATCCGGGGTCGGGTCGCGGGGGTAGCAGCTTCAGAAGGGAGGCCCAGA